>OVBE01008682.1:0-16896 GCA_900406425.1 Iberis pinnata | reverse complement strand
TCATGGTAAAGAAGGAATTTACTTGTCTCAGCGAAAATATGCAATGGATATTGTCGCCGAATGTGGTTTACTTGGTTTGAAGCCCGCCGCTACTCCGTTAGAACAAAAGCACTGTCTTGCTACCACCGAGAGTGCTCCCTTGGATGATCCGACACCTTATCGCTGATTGCTTGGTCGGCTTATCTATCTTCTTAATACAAGACATGACTTGAGTTATTCAATTCACATGCTTTCATAGTTTATGCAACATCCAACCCAAGATCATTGGAATGCAGCGTTACGTGTGGTTCGTTATATTAAAGGCTCTTGCGGTCAAGGTATCATGTTGAGCTTCGCATCAAATCTTACTTTATCTATTTATTGTGACTCGGATTGGGCATCATCTCCTCTTACGCGTCGATCTCTAAGCGCTTATGTTGTTCTTCTTGGAGGGTCTCCAATTAGTTGGAAAACAAAGAAGCAAAATATTGTGTCACATTCTTCGGCTGAAGCTGAATATCGTGCAATGTCGGTGGCATTACGGGAAATCAAATGGTTGCGTAAGCTTCTACTCGAATTGGGAGTTGTTATTTCTGCTCCAGCTAGTTTCTTTTGTGATAGCAAAGTTGCCATGCACATCGCTGCTAATCCTGTGTTTCATGAACGTACAAAGCACATTGAATCGGATTGTCACTCTGTACGGGATGCCGTTCGAGATGGCATTATCGAAACTTCACATATCAACACTTCTAATCAGCTCGCTGATGTCCTGACCAAGGCTTTGCCTCGTGATCAGTTCATTTACTTATTGTCCAAGTTGGGCATTCTCGATCTTCATGCACCAACTTGAGGGAGAGTATTGGGATAAATATAGATTCATATATTTTAGAAGAAATTAATAACTGTCTTATATTATCTTTAACTTTATTTAGGACTTTCATATATGTATATAAATCCTTTCATAGTTCATTAATAAAATCAAGTCATTAAGATTAATCAATCTACAAAATAAGAAGGGGGCACCGGCGGCGGCGCTAAGAGAGCTGCAGCTGCCGGACCCAAAACGGAATTTGAAGAGCGGCGCTTTTAAACAAAGAAAGAGAACTGAGCACGATTAGGGGTTTTTTTTCAGTAATGCATTATTTACGACTATTTCTTAGTTTTTGGAAAAGTCTTATATCGGACGATGTATACAGTGTTCCTTAACTGCTACTTGCATTTTAATCATACGTCGTCAAAAAGTCAACAACACTACTTGTTGTTTACATGTCTCCAAGGGAACAGTCTGACTTGCCTTTGTGCATAATTAGGTTTTTACTATAATTCCTTTTCTTTTTTTTTATTGGATTCAAAAAAGCAATAGGAAGTTTCTGTTTCGTACATTTGAATATATCTGAAGATGGCGACCTGTTCTATGCCTTAAAAAAAAAAGGACAATAAACATATAAAATTTAATAAATCATTAATTAGTAGTATAATAAATAAGGTAGGAAAACGAATAAAAAGAAAATAAAGAAATAAGTAGTGCAGCACGAGACGCTGCATAGCGTCAAAATGACAGTTGAGATCAGTTTGAAGTTGTCTTAATAACAAATAAAACTGTGCTTTCCACGCTCGCTTATGTCCAAAACCAACTAACCATTTTGTTCTCCTGCTTTTTTGTATAATTTATTCAACCTATTTTATAAATATATTATCTCGACAGAAACTAACTTTTTTTTATTAACTAGGATAATCCGGTCAAACGTATAGTTTTTTTGTTCTCGATGACGGTTTTAAAGTAATATGTAAAGCTTTTTTTTCGAAGGGTAAGTAATATGTAAAGCTTACTAAAAGCTTTGTTTGTGCACAGTCAAAATGATCTTGTCTATTGTAATCATTGAAGCGTATGGTAAAACAACTCATAATCATTGGATGATTAAAAAATTTAGTAACGGAAAGTTATTTTTCCGCATTTATCTATTTAATTACAAATTGACATGATGGTTTAGTAGTGGCATCCTTTCTTGTTAGCAAAACTCTAATTGTCTACGGCCACCTTTTAATATTCTTTTTTTAGATCCTAATTTGTTCATATTTGTGAGCTTCCTAATTTCTCTTGGTTAATAATCTATCTTTTAGATTCATACTATTAGTATATATGAAATGCTATAAATTACACTTTACTGACAATATATTATATCTCATGGAGATAGATTTTCGATGTTGCTTGATCGCAAACTAGTACACAAGGAAGAACAACTGAGCAAGTGGTTTACTAATTGTTACATTTATTGTTATTTTAACATATTAAAGTTTGAACATATACACTCGTTATACGAATGTAAATTCTCCATTTAATAGTGTTTGAGTTATTAAGTCGCTGTCTTGTAACCCAAAGTTTGAATGACAAAAAATAACTAAGTCGTGTTCATTTGTTTGTCTGGAGATTGTATCTATTTACTTTATCCATATATACTTTTCAGATGCAGTATTCTGATGAACTTCATTTTTATTAGGATATGTCTATATATTTTTATGGATATGTTCATATATAGTTGTTATATATTTTCCATGATTCTAAGAGATTTTATCTTGGTCTTTAAGTTAGGTTTTTACATCAAGGTTTTTGTATAAATGGAGCTTTCTCATCATTAATAAAATTCAAGTCATTGTTTTATAAAATTATACATGGTATCAGAGCATATATGATCTTTGTTTAACCTAATTTTTTTTATCTCTACATCAAGAACGAGTGTTCTTTTAAAATCGAGAGTGTCGATTTCACCATTGTCCATCGTTGAAGTCTTTTTGATTCTAGTTGAATCATGTCCGAAAAAGAGGAGTCATTTTTGTCTGAATCTACATCACGTCCTAATGTCAAGAAAAGTGATACACTTGCTTTGTCTCCTTACTCGTTGTATTCGTCAAACAATCCAGGTGCTTTGATCACGTTTGTACGCCTCAATGGTGATAACTATAATGAGTGGTTCTTGGAGATGTTTAACGCCCTACAAGCAAAACGTAAGACGTGGTTCATAAATGACATGTTGAAGAAGCCATCAGTTGATATTAAAGATTATGAAGATTGGTTTACAGTAAACTCAATGATCGTTGGTTGGATAAGGACCTCTACTGAGCCTAAACTCAAGACAAATGTGTCCTACATTGATGATGCTGCACAACTATGGTCAATTCTCAAGAAAAAATATTCTGTAAGAAATAAAGTTCGAATACATTAGATCAAAGCCAAGTTGGCATGTTGTCGACAAGAAGGTCAGCCTGTAACAAAATATTTTGGTAAACTCTCTCAGCTTTGGGATGAATTAGATGCCTATCGTTCTGTTGTCATGTGCACGTGTGGTGCAGAAGAAACGTTTTTCAAGTAATGTGAGGAAGAGAAAATACATCAGTTTGTCACGGTCTTGATGACTCAAGATTCAGTAGTTTTTGTACAACTATCATTGGACAAGATCCTCTTTCTGATCTTGGTGAATTGTATTCCAAGATAGTCCGAGAAGAACAAAGATTTGAAGCTTCTCGTTGTCAAGAACAACCGCAAGAAGTTGTTGGTTTTATGGCTTGACAAGAGCAAGGCATATTTCTTTCATCCCGTGATGGAAGTTCGGGTAAAACAAACTCCTTTTCTATTCTTAGAACTCCACCATCTACATGTACTCATTGCGGACGTACTGGTCATAATAAACGTAGTTGTTGGGAGCTTGTTGGCTTTCTAGATTGGTGGCCGGATCGCAATGATAAAAGTGGTAGAGGACGTGGTCACAGACGTGGTTTTAGTAACAGGGGACGTGGTCGTGGAACCGTTGCTCATGCAACTTCCGCTAATCATTCCTCTTTTCCGACATTTACACAAGCTCAATGGAAGGTTCTTAGCCAGATGATTCAAGAAAAGTCCAAAAACGTTGCACCAGCTTCTGATAAGTTGTCTAGTAAGCCTGGTCTAGGTGATGTGAATATTAATACTGGTGCTTCACATCACATGACGAGAAATTTTTCTCTTCTTGCAAATGTCATCTTTATATCGCCTTGTTCAGTAAACTTTACAGATGGAAGTAAAAAGTTTGCGTTGAGTATGGGTTCTTTTGCCATATCGGCAAAAATCACTCTTCCTAACATTTTATAGGTTCCTTATTTGAATTGCACTTTAATTTTGGTGTCTAAGTTGTTAAAACAAACGCATTGTTTTGCAACTTTTTCTGACATTTTATGTATCTAACAGGACCATTTTACAAGGACTTTGATTAAGACCGATGAAGAGTGTGATGGAGTTTATCATCTAACAAGCATTGCTTACACAACGAGTCTTTATACCACTAGTAGTTTAGGCGATATTTTATGTCATAGACATTTAGGTCATCCATCTTTTTCAGTGTTTTTAGAGTTGTCTTTGTCTTCTAATTCTAAAAATTATGGTGGTAATTCTTGTGATGTTTGCTTTCAAGCAAAACAAACACGTGAATTTTTCCTGCTAGTTTTAATAAAACTACCGAGTATTTTTCAACTACTCATGTTGATATTTGGGGTCCATATAGAGTTAGATCTTCATGTGGCGCGATTCATTTTCTTACCATAGTTGATGATTTTTCAAGAGCGGTTTGGACGTATCTGCTTCTTGAAAAATCGCAGGTCAAGGCTATTTTGCCTCGCTTCGTTTCCTTTGTTTCGCGACAATACAACAAACAAGTCCAAACAGTCTGCAGCGATAATGGTACTGAATTTATGTGTCTATCGTCTTACTTTTAGGAAACTGGAATCATACACCAAGCATCTTGTGTTGGTACACCTCAATATAATGGTCGTGTTGAAAGGAAACATAGACACATTCTTAATGTAGCTAGGGCACTACTCTTACAATCGTATATGCCAATCAAGTTTTGGGCTGAAGAAATTCTAATTGTAACCTATCTCATTAATCGAACACCTAGCTCACTACATGACGGTCGGACCTTGTATGAAGTTATTTATGACGTTAAACCGAGTTTTGACAACCTTCACGTTTTTGGTTATGCATGTTATTTACATCAAGTTTCTCGAACTAAAGACAAATTTGCACGTCGTAGTCGGCTATGCGTGTTTGTTGGCTATCCGTTTGGTAAGAAAGGATGGAAAGTTTATGATATCAGAAAAGAAGAGTGTGTAGTCTTTGGTGATGTCATTTTTTGTGAAGATGTATTTCCCTTTGCTGAGCTAGTGCTTGTTCCATTCGTTGATCCCACACTGGCATCAACTCTTAATGATGATTGGTTTATCGTCCCATCAGAAAGGGGTAGCTCGTATTCGTCTTTACATAATAATGACATCATGTGTAATGACAATTCTCCACTGCATAACTCGATCTCTGAAAGGACAGGTGACATCGTTGGGACTCCTAGTTCTTCTCCTAAACTACCACTTATTACTTTTGGTGGTGGACATCGTACGAAGACTAAACCCATCAAGCTACAAGATTTTATTACATACAACTCTGTCGTATCTACACCCCATCATGCTTCTTCTCTTCCATCTTCCTCCGTCTCGCTCTCAGGTATATCTCTTTACCCGTTGTCTCAATTTATTTCAGATGCTCGTTTTTCACCAGGTCATCGTGCAGATCTTGCCGCTATCACCTCTATTTTCCACCCTAAGCACTACAAAGAAGCAGCTCCACAGATCGTGTGGCAAGACGCGATGATATCTGAGATACGTTCTCTGGAGCAAAATAAAACGTGGGAAATTGTTGATCTTCCTTCTGACAAAGTTGCAGTCGGAAGTCAATGGGTTAACAAGGTCAAGTATAAAGCCAATGGTTCTCTTGAGCGTTACAAGGCTTGTCTTGTTGTTCAAGGTAATAAACAAGTCGAAGGAAAAGACTACAATGAAACATTCGCACAGTGGTTAAGATGACCACCGTTCGTACGCTATTAAGGTTAGTTGCTGCGAAGAATTGGGATGTTTACCAGATGGATGTTAACTATGTATTTCTTCATGGTGATATTGCCGAAGAGGTTTACATGAAACTTCCGCCAAGCTTCCGCAACTCTTATTCTGGTAAAGTATGTCATCTACGAAAATTGTTATGCAGGCTCCACGTTGTTGGTTTCAAAAGTTATATGATGCTTTGCTCAAGTTTGGAATTGTGCAAGGCTATGATGATTACTCTCTCTTCTCCTACACGGTTAACGGTATTGAGCTTCACTCACTTATTTATGATGATGATCATCTCATGTGTTGTAATGATGGTGTTATGCTTGACAAGTTTAAGAAGTACTTGGGCTCTTGCTTCTCCATGAAAGATTTAGGACATCTAAAATACTTTTTTGGTATTGAAGTCAGTCGCGGGAAAGATGGTATTTTTTGTCTAACGTAAATATACGTTAGACATTCTTTCATATACCAGTCATCTTGGTTCTAGGCCAGTCGCGACACCATTAAAAACGAATCATCAACTTGCAACTTGTGACAGTCCATTGTTATCGGACCCTACGCCATATCGCAGGATTTTGGGACGTCTCATCTACTTGCTTAATATCATCCTGAGCTATCCTACTCTGTACATTTGTTATCTCAATTTATGTAAGCACCAAAGGAAGCTCATTGGGATGCCGCCCTTAGAGTTGTTTGTTTCTTGAAAGGGTCACCGGAACAAGGTATTCTTCTTCAATCTGATCATGATCTCACTTTTTTAGTTTATTATGACTCAGATTGGTCGGCTTGTCCCTTGACTCGACGCTCCTTTAGCGCATTTGTCGTTATGTTGGGCGGTTCCCT
Organism: Iberis pinnata; assembly: GCA_900406425.1. Taxonomy (NCBI): domain Eukaryota; kingdom Viridiplantae; phylum Streptophyta; class Magnoliopsida; order Brassicales; family Brassicaceae; genus Iberis; species Iberis pinnata. Next base: position 10,170 of record OVBE01008682.1, on the reverse strand, counting down.
ATCTCATGGAAAACTAAGAAGCAAGAGATCGTTTCACACTCTTCTGCTGAAGCATAATATCAATCCATGGCAGTCGCTCTACGTGAAACAAAGTGGATTTGTAGTCTTCTCACTGAACTTGGTCTTCCTCAAACAATGCCCACTTGTTTCTATTATGACAGTAAAGCATCTATTCATATCGCAACCAACTTAGTCTTTCATGAACGCCCAAAACATATTGAGAATGATTGTCATGCAGTACGTGATGCAGTTCATGATGGTATTATCGAGATAAAGCATATCCGACTGATGCTCAAATCGTAGACATTCTCACCAAGTCTCTTGGTCGTCAACCATTTTAGAAGTTACTATCCAAGTTGGGAGTTCAAGACGCTCACTTTCCAACGTGAAGGGAGTATTAGGATATGTCCATATATTTTTATGGATATGTTCATATACAGTTGTCATATCTTTTCTATGATTCTAGGAGATTTTATCTTGGTCTTTAAGTTAGGTTTTTACATCAAATTTTTTTATATAAATAGACTCATCATTAATAAAATTCAAGTCTTTTTTTTATAAAACTCTAAAATTTATGTTATTAAATTTTGTATGTAGATTCTAAATCTGCATATAATTATGTTTGTTTGTGTATTTACATTAATATTCAGATACGTTTTAATAACCAAATTATTAAAAATATATATATAACTTTGAAATTCTTTTTGAGAGAATTTTTTCTATGGAAAAATACAACATTTTTAAATGATATTTATTATGATNGGGGGGGGGGGGGGGGGGGGGGGGGGGAGGAGACGTGTTTTGCATTCTTATATATATTCTGCATTTTTGACTCGAAAACGTATTTCCGTTTTTTTTTTTGGAAAAACAAGTTTCCGAGTTTTGGGTTAGAAATTTGTTTTCGAGTTATTGGTAAGAAAACATGTTTCACCGTTTTTTGTAAGAAAACATGTTTTCGAGTTTTTGGTTAAAAAACATGTTATTGTAATTTTTAGTGGAAAACACGTTTCCACAATTTTACGGAATAATTTATGCAAATTTTATGGAAATCTTGTTTCCACAATTTTTACGGAAGACTCTTTTCCACAAATTTACGAAAAACTCGTTTCCGTAATTTTTACAGAAAACTAGATTCTACATTTTTATATAAGAAAACGCGTTTTTGCATTTTTTTGGAAAAAATATTTTTGGTTTTTTTTCCGTAAAGAGTTTTTTGGTTTTTCCCAGAAAAACGAGTTTCAAGATTTTGTTAGAAAACATGTTTCCGATGTTTTGGAAGATGTGTTTCTGCTATTTTGCAGGAAAACTCTTTTTTGGCATGAAGACGAATTTCCGCGTTTTAGCGGAAAAAATGTTTTCGCATTTTTGAAGAGAAAACTTTTATCATTTTTTATTGAAAAAACGTGTTTCAATTTTTTTGGCGAGGAAATGATTTTTTGAGTTTTCATCCAGTTAACGTGTTTTCACATTTTGGGAAAAAGCATGTTTCCATGATTTTTGCTAGAAACATATTTTTACCTTAATGAGAGTATTTTAGACTTATTTTATGAGTTTAGGTGTATCTTAACCTTATGTTGAAACTCATTTAAAATATCTAGTTTTATAGATGAGTTTTACATATGTATCTCGATATAGTATCCAACTACGGTACACAATTGCAACTAAACGAACATAATCGTGTATTTATAGTTGGACAATGCATTTAGATAAGGAAACGAACATGTCCTAATAAATAAAACCATTTACAATGAACAAAATTTAAGATTAAAGTTATCCACTCAATATTGATGATGTTATAACAAATATGAAAAAGGAAGAGCAAATTACCTAATTTTTCGGTTTCAGCCGAATTTCGAAGGTGAGTGCCACTAAAAGAATGTTATACTATTTCGACGAAAGATTCCAACCAAAACCTTTGTTAGTAACTTTTATTTTTCAAAATTTAACTAAGTTGCGACGAATTATCAAATTCGTCTGTAGTTGGTCGGAAATATGAAAAAACATGATAGTCGGTATATAGTAATCAACTTCTAATTTTCCAAAAAACTGATTGAACAAATCAAAACATTTTAGGTGTGGTGTTCTGCTAATTTCCTACTACAACAGAAACTTAGTTGGAATTTAAACGGAATTTACAAAGCAACATAAAGTAATTTCCGACCAAGTTTCTTTGTCTGAAATTATTTTAAATATTTAAAACAATTTGTAAAATTTATTTTTATATATTACTAAATACATAAAGCATAAAAACGTTGTAAAAACAATTATTACAAAACAGAATATAAAACCAAAATATAAATAATTATAATAAACAAATATTAGAAACAATATGAACAATAATTTAGTCGAACACTTGTAGATCTATCGAAAAAATTTCGACTAACTGTCCAAATTAGTCAGAATTTTGAAAATATTGATAGATTTTTGGTTTCGAGGTAAAATTGTTCATGTTAGAAACTGAAAAAAAAAAAAAAAAAAAAAATTGGATTTGCCACCATGTATACGTCCGACCACCATTTGACTAATTTATATGCTGAAAAATTCTCTATATATTGTCACACCCTCTTCATTCTTCATAACACCAAAATATGTCTACTAAATTTTCAAAAATCATCCCACAACCTCCCAAATCATTTGAAAACAAGATTACAACTTCCCTATTTTTTAATAATATATTTATGTTGTTAGATAATATCGGTAGAAAATATATCTAGGTTTGGAAATTTTATAACTAGATACCGGAAAAAGATTATTTAGGTTATGTAATTTTTTATGTTATGGAATTATATTATTTAGGTTAAACTCACATACTATTTAGGTTACGTAATAAAAACAAATCCTCATAATTTCTCAAGATATTGATCTAAGGGGCATTTTCAAACATACCAACAAAAACTAGGTTTATCTCAAAAACTACACACTCCCAAAAGTTTCAAAAATACCACAAAAATACAACCAAATTTGAAATAGCTTTAAAAGTTCAAATTTAAATACTAAAACTCTAAAACCAAACTCTACCCCTTTCAAAACTAAACTCTAAACTCTATTTAGCGAATCCAAATACAAAATTTTAAATTCTAAACCGTTAAAATTCACTTTTTATGTTTGTGGTATTTCTGGAACATTTGAAAGTTTTTGGTATTTTTGGAATTTGAACTTCTTTTGATGGTGTTTCAAGAAATTCATCTTAATCTAAAGAGAAGTGGAACCAAGAGAAATTATAAAGGGCTAATTACCGGTTGCGTAATTCTTGAAATTATTGTCAATAATGGGCAAAATTTTGAAAAATCACTTGTCCGACTCTTTTTCATAACAAGCCAAAAATTCCGACCATTTTACCAACGAGGGTTTTATCATTACGTTTACGACTTTTTCAGTTCAGAATACCAATGCGACTTTTTTCCGACCAAAATATTATTACGACCAAAGAATAATGACTATTCCTCTTAAGTCGGAAAGTAGTCGGAAATCTTTATTTCCGACTACTTTCCGACTTAAAAAATGGTCGTTATTTCAATATATTCTTGTAGTGTGCATTTAACCATAGATTAGATCAAGAACTATACAATTTTTCTGGTTCAAAAATTTTAATTTTTGGGTAGATTTAGTTGGATAATTTGGATTTTTCGATATTGTACTTTGAGTTTGAAGTTCATATTATTTGGGTGATTTGGATCATTGTAATAGTTATGGTCCAAAACTCATTTAAAATCCGAATAACCCAAACTGAAAACCTGAATAGGCAATCAAAAATATGTATTAACAAATCAAAACTACCCGTGTACACATTCGATGTTTTGAGTATCAATTTGGATTTTGGTTCATATATGATTCAATCTGGATATTTAAACTAAAAAGTCTTTAGAACCGTTCAAGTTATAAAAAATACGTTTTCATTCCGATTCTGATTCGGGTTTTGGATAAAATTTTCAATTCTACTTTGGTCACTGCTTTGTGAATATAAATTTCTTTTTTTTTGTCACTCAATAAAAACAAAAGAAATTTAGAACACTATATTAGTACGCTCGCCTCATCCAGGTGGGAAGAGAAGTGCCCACTGACGTGAATAGTTTGTGCCGTTGTCTTGCCGATCTTGCCAGGAATTCCACATGCATATTTTGGTATCTCGAACAATGGAGAATCTTCATATATGGGTATAAACTTGTGAAAGATATCACATCGTGAAGCTCTGAGGTGAAAGTTGGCCAGTCTTGAGGATTCTCGATCATTGACACTAGTTCTTTAGAGTCTATAATGAATGTCTCGCACTGTCTGTGCATCGTATGTATAGTCTTCATTTCCCAAAATAGGCTTAGTAAGTCTGCATGTAGAGCTGGAAAACACTACTGGAAACCCCTTGCCCCTATGAGGGAGATAGAACCTACTGCATCTTTAAGTATCCACCTTGCACCACATATAGTGTCGCCTTGTTTCCATGAGTCGTCAACGAGACATACCACCTGCCGAGGGGCACTTGGGATGGTAATGGCTTGTTGTGGTTGTAGAAACCAGGCGTCCTTTCCTAGAGTATGCGCATACCCCCCAGTCAGACATTTCTTTGGATGCCATTGATAAAATATCAGGGGGATCCTAGATTTTTCCATTAAAGAGATTATCATTTCGCGCTTTCCAAATGTACCAAAGGATCCATAAGAACTCATTATTGACCTTATTCAAAGAATCGTTGTGAATAACATAGAGATACTGAATGTTCTCTAGTATACTGTCTGACGGGAAAACTCCTTGGGAGTTTGGGATTGAGGAGAGTGCCCATGTTTGTAGAGCCGAAGGTTACATAAACAAGGAATGGTTCACCGTCTCGTTAGTTAGTCCACACTTTGGACAGAGTCGATCCACCCGTAGATTCCTCTTTACTAGTTGCTCATTGACCGCAATCGCTCCTGAGATCAACGGCCATAGAAAATGCTTTAGCTTTGATGGTGCTACTTGTTGCCAAGCCTTAACTTTGAGATCATTAGTTGAAGGTAGTTGACTGTAAAAATTCATTTCCTCATCTAGATTGTCGGGCAGTCTTTGGTAACCAGACTTAACAGTATAAATACCAGTCTTCGAAAAATACCAAACAATAGCCATCAGTGTCGTCTCTGGACGGCCGGATACATTGAATCCTTAATATAGTTGAGGGTGGAAATATTTTAGAGAGAAGCGGGGTTCTCCAAGTTGTTCCATCCTCTCGTAGCAGTGTTGAGTGTTCACTGACCCCTAGATGGGGTTGCTATCCTGGTATCCAATTATCATCCCATACTCTTGTTTGAGCCCCGTCGCCAATTGTTCTCCTTATTCCTTGTCTAAAAAATGGGCTAACTCCCCATATACTCCTCCGGCCGTAAGATGGCCGTGTTGGTTTTGGAGCCGTGAACGGTAAAATGTTCTTATAGTATCGCCCTTTAAAAATCCTTTCAAAAAGGGAATCCGGTCTTGACTACAGGTGCCAGAGTTTTTTAGCCAGTAAAGCTTGGTTGAATAAGTCTAAATATCGAAAATCCATTACACCCAGTTGCTTTGGAAGGCATAACTTGGACCGGGCAACCCAGTGAATACCTCCTCCCTCGGGTTTTTTACTCCACCAGAATCTTACAATAACACTTGTAAGTTTATGTAGCAAATCCTTTGGTAGCCGAAAACAGGACATTACATATATTGGTAGGACTTGCGCCACCGACTTGATCATGACCTCCTTGCCACCTTTAGATAGGAATTTAGTGGACCATCCATTTATTTGGTTGTTCAGATGATCTCGAACATAGGCAAAGACTTGGATTTTGGACCCCTAAAGCTGCTATGGGATCCCTAAATATTTGCCTCCTCCCCCATCTATGAATATGCCCAGTCATTCTTGCAAAAGATAACGATCTTGTTGTGGTACTTTCCTGCCGAAGGTAATCGTTGATTTATCAAAGTTAATACGTTGTCCAGACCCGGTCCCATAAGCGTGTAGAATCTTTCCTATCGCATTACACTCCAGAAGATGAGCTTTGCAGAATAACAGACTATCATCATCAAAAAGAAGATTAGTTAATGATGGGCATGTACACGCCATGCGTATGCCATTGATAAATCCTTTTTGCTCTGCCTCATTTGGATTAGCGATCAATACCTCAGTACAAAGGATGAACAGGTATGGGGAAAGAGGGTTGACTTGACGCAGTCCTCGGGATGGCGTAATTCGCCCTTTGGGGACACCGTTTAGTAAAACCTTATTTGTTACCATCAATACGCATTGCATAATCCATCGTATCCACATTTTTTCAAATCCCAACCTTTTCAGAAAAGCCTCTAGGAAATGCCATTCCACTCTGTCGTAAGCCTTAATCATATCTGTTTTAATAGTCATAAACTCATACATGCAACTCTCTTTGGATTGTAGAGCATGGAAAGCTTCTTGAGCAACAAGGATATTATCAGAAATGACTCGCCCACCAACAAATTCTGATTGAGTCTCGGAGATAATTGCCGGTAAGAATTCCTTTAACCACTGAGTTAGTATTTTGGAAATAATCTTGTAAATAACATTACAAAGACTAATCGGCCGAAAGTCCTTCATGACCTTGGGTTTATCTAGCTTTGGGATCCAGAGATCATGTTGCCATAAATTCTTGTACCATATCAACAACATGGATACCTACGATATGCCAGTATCGTTGATTAAGCAGTGCCGTCATACCATCTGCACCTGGAGCCTTTTCTGGTGCCATTAAAATAATGCCGCCCTAACCTCCTCAACCACGACAGGGCGTAAAAGTTGAGCATTCATATTTTCCGTAACCCTTAGATTAACAGAAGATAAGACACAGTGTAACTCTTTTGTTGTTGACCGTGTAAATAAGTGATTAAAGTAGGCAATTGCCTCAGCGTCAATATCTTCCTCTTTCACTGCCTAGGATCCATCACTTCGTAAGAGACCCTATATTCGGTTCCATGCTCTCTGCTATTTAGTCGCGGCATGGAAGTATTGGGTATTCCGGTCCCCTTCCTGCAACCATGTAACCCGGCTCTTTTGCTTCCAAAAAATTTCCTCATCAAGTATTGCTGATCGAAGACGTTCCGTTAGCACTCCAGTCTCCTTCGTGGAATGTATGTTATGGGAATGAGCATAATCAATTTGCTCCTTGATATAATATATGCCCATTGTGGAGATTATCTGCTCTTCTCGACGCCATCGTGAGATTCGGCCTCGACAGTTTCTAAGTCGGTCGCCAATAAATTAGTTGGGTTCCGTTTTGAAGGCTGCCAACCTTCCTTAATTACATTTCCGAAATTCTCCTTCGTCGGCCAATGTTTATCAAACCGAAACTGACATCTCCCTTTCGGTCGATGATTTTGAAGGGAGATTAGAAGGGGTCGATGATCTGATCCTAGAAATTGGAGATATTCAACATGGGAATGGGAGAATAGGTTATGCCATTCTTCATTGCTCATGGCTCGGTCTAACTGACACTGAATTGTATCTCTACCCTGGCGCCCCACCCATGATAGACAATTTCCAGTGAATGGAAAGTCAATCATACCACAGAATTCCCTCATTAACCGAAAATCAATAAATGAGGCCTCAGGTCGAATATGACCTCCTGTTTTCTCATGATGGTCAGTGATTTCGTTAAAGTCACCAATCATTGCCCAAGCAGTAAACCTGGAGGTGCTAATCCGTTTTAATCTTTCCCAGACCAAATCACGCTTTGAAATAACAGGTTCACCATAAATAAAAGAGATAAACGTTTTATTCCCATCAATTGTAACCATAGTATCGATTACATTTTTGGTACTAGAAAGAACTTGAACATTNAAAAAGCCAACCCCCCCCCCCCCACTAAGACCAAAAGGGTCAACACTAAACATAAAATCATACCTAAATGTGCTTGTAAATCTTGTAGAAAAGGAAGTTGTTATTTCGTTTCCAGAGAAAATAGCATCCCTGGGAAGATCGTACGCCGGAATTCCCTCAAACGCCTGACCACCAAGAAGCTTCCAGCTCCTTGGCAGTTTCAACTTAGGATCATTATCCTTCTGCAGGTGGTTTCTCCTCAACCACCTGGCTTAAAAATTCTCCAGATTCTCCGTCCATGTTGGAGGCCATCTCTGGAATGGATGATAGAAACACCTTGTCCGGTCCTTGTTCTTCAAAGAGATGTGGAGTCGTCCTTAAAGTCTTTGAAACTAGAAAATCAGATTGCCCAATCTTCTTTCTCGGCTTCAGTAGCTTCGAAATCCTTTTCTGTTTAGATTTGTTATCACTTTTAACAACTTGTGAGTGCATCATCCTTTTTAAAGGTGAAATAATGTCATCCAATAGCAACTCTTTATTTTTACCCTCAACTTGCGGACCGTCTCGCGGCCCATTATTCTCAATCTGATCGAACGATATTATTGAGTTACCCAAATCCTTTTGTTCCTTAATAATAAGGCCTGAGGAATCCATCATTTGATTATGCATTATTCCCTTACGAAGCCCATTATCATAATAGGCCTGCTTTGGGTCTTGAGTAGCTTCAGAATTAGGCCCACCTACGACCATTTTTGATGGGCTTGAACCGAAAGCCTATAAGACTCAATCCTTCTTGGATTTCTGTTCATGGGCTATGGAACTTTTCATGCCCACATGCCTAATTAGAGATGGCCCAACATGACCTCCAGCCTGTGAGGTTTCAACGTATTGTGAAGAATTCGACACCACCGCCTGGTTAGGGTACGCTGCTGGTGAAGCATCAATATCGTCAACAAAAAGACGTCGCCTTGTTTGTCGATTTTTTCGGCGATAATCGCCGCCGCCGTTGCTATTCTTTCTTGGTAATGCGCCTTGGCCAGTCACATTCCGCCTCGAATTCTTTTCACGTCTGTCTTGTCTTGGAGCATGATGTCTTTTCCAATCATTCCTATCATCATCACGCTTTGAATCATCCTTATCACGATTCTTTTTTCTGGCCCTCGGGCAATTAGCAGCATCATGAGTGAGCTGATGGAAAATTCTACAGAAGCCTTTTAACTTCTCATACTTTAGCCGAAGCACCATTGTCTCACCTAATGCAAACCGGATCTCCCTATTAAAGATGAGCGGTTCAGATGCCTCCAGAAACACCTGAATCCAGGAATTTTCGTCATCAACAGTGTGAACCTCACCCAACTCATTTCCAATTGTTTAAAGGGTCTACTCCATCAAGTAATGATCTAGAATTCCTTGAACTTGAATCTAAAACAAAATTGTTGACTGGTAATCCCGACGCACCGTTGCAGCCCACCTATCCATAGTAATCACCCATCTGTCAAAATGTTGAGGACGCTGCTCTAGCACCATCTTCATATCATCCTCTGATTCAAACCGGAATCAGAATCTTTCATCACCAGCATCCATGCCATGGACGTGGTGTGAGCATTCCCAAACTGAGGGGGAAAAGTTAATCAGGGACTTAATGCCAGTTGATTGCACCGTCGGGTTTAAAACGTTAGCTTGAATTGATTAATCACCAAAGAATTATCCATTGCCGGTATATCCAACAGTTGCTTGAAACGGTTCCTGACATTCCGACGAACCAAGGCATATTGAGAGGATTATGAAGCCATTGAAGGTGAAATGGAGCAACTCTGGTTCTGTCGAGATGAGAGAAAGAAAACTCAAAAGCATAACCATGAATCAGTTAGCCCACCTTCCTGCCTTTTATGTATCTCGATTATGGAAATCTCAGTCATAAAAGCACATATCCTTTGATTGAACGATTGATTGAGGCGCAATCTCATGTCTGGAGATTCCAGATCTTCATCATGATATGAACGATTTGACAAATCATCAAGAAAGAAAACTAGGATCAGTGACCAAATCCTTGTAATTCTGATGATCCTAATGACAAAACCTTTCAGATCTAAAAATTTGTCACCGGTTTTCATACCTGAAAAGCAGGCGAAGCCCCTCAGAATCTCCAGCGCTAAATAAAATTTTATAATAGAAATTTCTTTTTATTAATTAAAGTTTGATATTGTGGCCTAAAGATTAAAAAACAAATTAAAGAAATGAAAAGTAGGTGTGCCTTCCACTCTCACGATAAGAATATAGAACATAAATGAATAGTAATTAAATGGGGGAAATAATATTATATTACGTGAAAAGAATTAATTTTATTTTAAGCCTATTGATAATATTACTATTAATAATAATAATAA
>OVBE01008681.1:0-16899 GCA_900406425.1 Iberis pinnata | reverse complement strand
CCTCACCTTTCCTAGTCGAACACGAGTGAGGTAGTGTGCTAGCTCGAGACAGAAGTCTGCCCTAATCAGAGGAGCTGCCAAAAGGAGGAACACAAAAACAATGATTAGTCACTTAAGAAAAAAACGCATGTATAACATAAAATAAAACAAGCTGGAATCAAGTCCAGCCTCTACCAGGCTCAGCGGTCCAGTCGGTAAGGGCGAGATGAGTGAGGTCACCGAAGGTGGACTGGTCCACTGGGAAGAAGAAGTAACGTTCCCTCCAGTCTTCGTCTTTCTTCGGCATTCCGACGAAGACCTTGCAGTTGCCGTTGGTGGCGGCGCAGAAAGACCCAGGGTGACTTGTAACACCCTTGATAGCATACATACAAGTTATCATGGGAACGGTCAAGTGAAGATCGCATTCCTCTGCGAGAACCTGGTGGCACACCACATACCGAACGAAGGTCGGACACATCTACCCAAGTGTGACACCCATGGCATGCATAAGATATACTAAGATTTCTGGAAGAGGGAAGGTAAGGCCGCACGCCCTGAAAAACACCTCATAGGCACAACAGTGACCCTCCCTAGCAAGTTCCGGAGACTCAGAGTCTAACGAGGAGACTAAGGCAATACTCTTCGGAATTCGGCATTTACGTCTAAATTCCCTTAGTCTATCCACGGAACATGAGGATTGAGAATGGGGACCAAAACGTGTACCTCGGATCAGAGAGACAAGAGGAGAAAAAGAGTGCTCTGACTCATCAGAGGCAGCATCAGAAGAGGACTCGTTACTAGAGTTCTGGGAGCGGAGAAGTTCCTCAGGCCAAGCGAGTTTGGAAACCTCGCGAGCCAACGCCCCTGGAGACTCGACTCGCGCCGCGGGAGAGGCACGAGATGACTCGGACCCGGACTCGACACGGGACGGCTCGGCATGAGAGCGGGGCTCCGCGCGGGAAGAGGCAACGCGGCAAGGGCTCTCCTCGGGAGACGACCCGGACGGCTCAATGCAGGACGGCTCGATGCGGGTGCGGTGCTCCATGCGGGACGGCGCGCCGCGGCAAGGGCTTTCCTCGGGAGACGACCCGGACGGCTTGATGCGGGATAGCTCGACGCGGGTGTGGTGCTCCACGCGGGAGGGTGCGCTGCGGCAAGGGCTTTCCTCGGGAGACGACCCGGACGGCTTGATGCAGGACAGCTCGACGCGGGTGTGGTGCTCCACGCGGGAGGGCGCGCCGCGGCAAAGGTTCACCCTATGAGACGATTCGGCCGGCTCGACGCGGGATAGAGTCTTGACGCGGGGACCCGATGCCTTGTCGCGGCCCGCAGATATGGCGAATGGTGAAGTCTTGGCCCGAGATGCTTGCGGTGCGGGATGTGAGCCCGGCTCGGGTTCATCCGCAGCGCGCGTGGAGCCGGACCCGGGTGAAGCCTCGCGGCGCGGGTCGAGTGGAGCAGCGCACACCGGGCGCTTGGGACGAGCTCGCCACGAGAGTAGCCGAGCCGAGAGACTCCCGGGTTGGTGCGGTTCCATTGGAGGAGAAGAAGAAAGTGGGAAAAGAGAAAGAAAGTGAAAATGTAGAGAGAGAAGTGAGACTTTACAGAGAGAGGTAAAAAGTGAAAAGTGAGGAAGAAGAAAGTAAGAAGAAGAAGATGAAAGGGAAAAGTAAGAAAGAGAAATGTGAAAAGTGAAAAGGAAATATCTAAGATATTTTTCTCACCAAAAGCAAAGAAGAGTATGTTTCTCAAATTAATATTTGATATGGAAAAAAGTAGAGTAAACGACGGGGAACGGTTTTTTGCGGAATTTCTACCGTAAAACGAATAAAGCTTACCGGAATTCCAACCAAATCCACCAAAACTCACGAACAAAAATAACGAGGTAACTCTAGAGTGGAGAAAAAGTAAATACCTTATGATGGTCTTCAGTAAGGAGAAATGAAGTCTTTCCGGCAAAGGTGGAGTCGAGGTATCTGCACAGGAGTTGAGAGGAGCAGTGAAACGAAAATGAAAAACCGAATGGCCTCACTGCTTCATATAGTAGAGCAGAGGAGTGAATCGAGGGATCCTGATTCCAGGATCATGATCTCCAATCTACCACCAAATCCGCCCCGATCCTCGCCTGACGATCATTAAATCTCACGACGGCGAGAAATCAGCGATTCCACCAAAGGAAACTTTCCTTCAGTGGAATGGGGGGCAAAATGTGGGCACACTAATTGACCCGAATCCATTAGTGGGCTCATGTCGGATTACACAGTGGGCAGAGGACGTTCAGCGCGCGGAGCACGCAGTGAGCAGAGGAAGCTCAGCGCGTGGAGCGCGCATTGAGCAGAGGAAAGCTCAGCGCGCGGGGCACGCAGTGAGCGGAGGAAGGCTCAGCGCGCGGAGCACGCAGCGAGCAGAGGAAATCTCAGCGCGCGGAGCGCGCAGCGAGCAGAGGAGGCTCAGCGCGCGGAGCACGCAGTGAGCAGAGGAAGCTCAGCACGCGGAGCACGCAGTGAGCAGAGGAAGGCTCAGCGCGCGGAGCACGCAGCGAGCAGAGGAAAGCTCAGCGCGCAGAGCACGCAGTGAGCAGGGGAAGCTCAGCGCGCGGAGCACGCAGCGAGCAGAGGAAGCTCAGCGCGCGGAGCACGCAGTGAGCAGAGGAAGCTCAGCGCGCGGGATGCGGAGTCCACTGCGAACGAAGAGGGCTCAAGGCATAACGGGCTGATCGAGACCCGCGAAAGGAAGAAATGGAAAATGGGCCGGTAAAGCCCATCCCGAGTAGAGCTCCATGCGGATCGCCTTAGTGAGTTGCGAAGCCCAGCTCGCGGGGCTCCAGAGAAGCGGGTAAGCCAGCTGTTACGGGAAGTTTAAAAGATTGTAACCGCGGATCAAGAGCATTGAAGGCACATTGAGTGCGAGGGATATCAGGGCGAGCCGCGAGGAGAGTCCTATAAGAGGTCTAGGTAGAGGTCCGAAATGTGGACCGATAATCCTTTGTAAAACTTAGCATATTATTGAGCAAACTTGTAAACACTTAAAAGATTTTGAATAAAAATTACATTCTTGTTCATCTATTGTTAATCGAATCGGGTGTGAGAGAAATCTTGCTCTCACAATTACCATTACCAAATACTCAGTAGTGTTCCGGTCTACCACTGAGCTACTAAGTAACAACGAAAGATTAGATCTTACAAAATTCAATTTACGAAATATGTGATGATTTTAGAAAAGTCTGGATATTAGTTCATCGGCCTAACACATTAACGCTCGGCCTAACACTAACGCTCACTAATATTGATTCATTTTCACATTTCTTTCATTTAATTAGATATTAGCAAAATAAATTCTTGATGATTTAGTATTTGGAGAATTTTCTTTACAAAACCAGAAATATATATGTATGATAGGTTTACTTTTTAAATCTCAATGTAACTATGAGGAAATCACAATCGGTTTAATCAATGTTTTGAAAATCGGCTCATAAATCGAACTGAAATTTTTTTTGGGTCATGGGCCAATGCGGTCCGACAGAGTTCCATCGGGTTTGTGATGTAGAAGCGAAAGCTATAAATAACTAAAGATCCGTTGATTCTGAAAATACCCAGAAAACTAGGGTTTGCAAGATTATTCGTTTAGTCTGAGAATCCCTAAATAAATCAAGCCTTCTTAGATTCGTTGAAATATCTCAAGATCTACCGAATTAAAGAACGATAATTCTCTTCTCTCAAAGCAAAAAACTTTTTTATTAATAATTAAAGTCTGAATAATACAATAGGCATAACATACTATTTATAGTAAAAGAATAAAACCTAATAACTACTAAAAGCTCTAAAAATAATAACAACTACTTTAAGGTTAAAAATAAAAAATAATAATATAAATATTTTGAGAGATTTGGAATATTCCAAATATCACGCTGTATCAGTTTCATAATTTTGTTGAATTTTTATATGCTTATAGAAATTAGTATTATATTCATATTACGTTTTTCTAAAAATTTCTTAATCATAAAATTCAGATATAATAATGAGTAAAAACATGTGTCTAAAGGTTTATGAATTTCCCTCAAAGGGATTCATTGAATTGATTTGTATATAAAGTCATTCTTGTTACAGAGAATATATGAAACTAAGAACTGTACAGCAGAATAATTTAACTACTTGACTTTCAGAAATTGAACGATAAGTTCATTATCTAATACTCTCCCGTAGTGTAAGCGTCGGCGTAGTGAAGATTAGACTAGACCTGAAATTGTTGAATAACAAAGTCGGTAATCCTTTTGTGAAGACGTCAGCGAATTAAAGTGCAGATGGAACATGAAGAACTTTCACTTGACCGAGAGCCACCTTCTCTCTGACAAAGTGAATATCAAGTTCGATGTGCTTAGTACGTTGATGTTTCACCAGATTTGAAGCGAGATAAACAGCTGATGTTATCACAGTAAACAATTGAAGCTTTGTTGATCGGATAATGAAGCTCTAACAGAAGATTTCGAATCCAACAAAGCTCGGCAACTGCATTTGCTACACCTTTGTATTCGGCTTCGGAACTGGACCTTGAAACCGTAGGTTGCCTCTTTGAAGACCATGAAATCAAATTAGGACCCAAGAGCACACAATAGCCAGATGTGGAGCGTCTTATGTCGGGACAGCCTGTCCAGTCTGCGTCCAAATAAGCTGTTAAGCTGTGATTTTGGCCACAAACAAGTTGCAGACCTAACGACTTAGTACCTTGAATGTATTGTATTATCTTTTTGAGAGCATCAACATGAGGAAGACGAGGGTTGTGCATGAAGAGACACACTTGATTCACAACATAAGAAATATCGGTTCAGGTGATGGTGAGATATTGAAGAGCACCCGCAAGACTTCTGTATGTTATCGGGTCTTCACAGAGATGGCCATCAGTGATTGAGAGCTTGCGATTTAGATCAACTAGAGTTGCACAAGGCTTACAGTCTTGCATCCCTGCACGATAGATAATATCAGAAGCATAAGACTGTTGAGAGAGAAACAAGCCTGAGTCATTAAAGTCTGCTTTTATTCCCGGGAAAAAACTGAGACTTCCTAAATCTGACATTGGGAATTCTGACTTGAGAGAAGAAATAATCTTCTGGATTCTGGTAGTAGTCGAAGCAGTTAAAATTATATCATCGACATATAATAGTAAGTATGCGACAAAATCATCATGCTTCATAATGAATAAAGAAGCATCGCTTCTTGAAATCCTGCTTCATAATGAATAAAGAAGCATCGCTTCTTGAAGTTCTGAATCCAAGAAGCCCTAGGAAGCGAATCTTGCATTCCATGCTCGAGGAGCTTGCTTTAAACCGTATATCGCTTTTCGAAGTCGACAAACATGATTCAGTTTAGTCTTGTCAATGAAACCCGGAGGTTGATGCATGAAAACCGTTTCTTTGAGGCTACCGTGAAGAAACGCGTTTTGCACATCACGTTGATGTATCAGCCAACCCTTGGAAATAGTGAGATGAAGAACAGTTCGAATTGTTGCTGGTTTAACAACCGGACTGAATGTTTCTTCAAAATCAACTCCATATTCTTGTGATTTTTCATTCGCAACCAAGCGAGCTTTGTGTCTTGTCATTTTTCCATCTGCACTATATTATATGATTAAAAAGCCACATAGAACGCACAATATTAGTATTAATCGGTCTTAGTACTAGATCCCAAGTCTTAGTCTTAATCATAGCATCAATCTCACTTTTCATTGCATTGGACCAGTTCGGATCTTTTAAAGCTTTAGATGGCCTGTCGGAAGAGGTGAGACAGAAGTTAAAAGAGACAGAAGAGGAAGATCCAGAGACAGGATAAAGATCATCATTGTCATTATTGCGGAGAAGAGTCTTCTGGATGTAAAGATCCGTCACAGAAAAACCAAATGGGTCAAATTCAACGGAACATAAATTATCAGTAGTAAATTTGCGAACCGAAATTAGATTTTTGACAATTTGAGGAGCAACAAAAACTTTATCTATAGAAAGAGGGCGAGTATTTGTAGGAAGAATTGAAGAGTATGTATAAGTGACTGGAATAAAAGAACCATTTCCTACAATGATTGGGTGAGAGATGCTAGGTTTAAGACGAGACTGGATCATACATGCGGAAGAAGAGAGGTGGGCTAAAGCACAGGAGTCCATGTACAAATCATTGGCAGAAGGATCAACAAATGAAGGCGTATTAAAGGCCTAAGAAAAATCTGTGGTGGGCTGAAGTCCTACTGCAACGTTGGCATGAGGTAGAGGAGATGGCCTTGCTCCTAAGATGCCTTGATGAGGAGATGAGTGAGCATGAGCTGGTTGCATCCAAGGAAGCATAGGATTAGGCCATTGTGAGTACATTCCTGGCCAAAAAGGAGGGATCCATGAATGCAAATTCCCTTTGTTGGAGCCGCGACCTCTTCTGTTGGAAGATCCACGCCTGTTACCGCGACCTTGAGAACATTGATGATTTGGCTGAGGCGAAGGGCTTGGAGCTGCAGCATTCATGGTAAGGGCTGAGGGAAAAGAAGCATGATCCGAGTGAATTGCAGCAGGCTTTGTGGATTGTTTCAGTCTCCTCTCCTCCATCTCCAACATAGATTTGGCTGCACCAAAAGAAGGGAAGGGGTCTTTGTGTTTGATAACATTAATTATGTTATCAAAGCATTCATTGAGCCCATTCAATAGATACATGACAAGTGTCCAGTCGGTAAATGGAGCATCTACATTAGCCAAAAGATCAGAAAGGGATTTTAGCTTTTGACAGTAGTCATTGACGGAGAGATCAACAATCTCGGTTGTCCGAAGCTCATTGTCCAATTGAATTGCGCGAGCCTCCTTGTTGTTGCGGAATAGGTTTTCCACACGAATCCAAACGTCCTGAGCAGTCTCGCCTGTTTTGAAAGAGCTTCAGAACAACTGCAGTGTGAGGGTTCCATAAATCAACATCTTTACGAGTCTGTCACGTTTATGCCAAGGATCATCATTAGCAGGAGGCGGAAGGGACGTGCCATCGATATGACCCAGAACATCAAAAGTGAGACAATGAGTACAAAACAGTTCACACCACGCATCATAATTGTGATCACTGAGATCTAGGGTCAATGGTATGTGCGATTTTATATTTGTAACTCCGAAGGCATGATCAAAGTTTTGTGCCACCATTGTTACAGAAGCAAGAGAAATAGAGAAAGACAAAAATAGAAAATAAGAAAAGAGAAGAAGATGACGTGATGAGGAGAAATAGAGTTGCGTTGTGATACCATAAAGGTTCATGAATTTCCCTTGAAGGGATTCATTGAATTGATTCGTATATAAAGTCATTCTTGTTACAGAGAATATAGGAAACTAACAATTGTACAACAGAATAATCTAACTGATTGACTTTCAGAATTTGAACGATAAGTTCATTATCTAATAGTGTCAAAATTTTAAATATAAAATAATAAAAAATACTAAGAAAACATAATAAACTGGTGTTACATTGTGCACTTATCACACTTGATAGTCATTTAACTATTTTGTTAAATACTTTAATAGGCTATTAGTAACACTAAATTATATTATGTGCCTTCAAAAGTTACAGAAAAATATTAAAATTTGAAATTTATGAAAGAATTGCTAATTAAAAATTAAATCCGGTTTAACATGGTTCAATTGGATCGTCAGTTTCCAGGTTTTTGCCAATCTAATCAACTCAAGTTTTAATCGATTTGATTAGATTAGATTTGAGTTTTATTATCAAACCGATTTAGATACTCTTCCAATTCAAAGTTGAACCAATCAAAAGTTGAACCAATCAGACCCCAAGCCCGATTATCAAAAAAACATTGGTTTAAGAGAAAGCAAAGTGTCTCGGTACCTTGTGCAGTCAATGGATTTATAAAAAGTCTACGAATAGTACATGAAATAATCTTAACTCAAAGAAAAAGTGGAGAATAAGAAATAAACAAATCCGGAACTACACCAGTTGACTTTAACAATAATGTCAAATGCTTAAAGAACACACAAAGGAACAGCCAAGATTCAAGGATAGTTTTAAGGAAAGATATTCACAAATGAATTGTTCTTTACTTAAAACATTGAATCCAAACCAATATTGCCTTTAGTGGCAAATATACTTTCACCATTGTTCTGCAGATCACATAAAACTCAGTTTGGGAATCTTGTGTCTCTTCTTGCCCATGGGACCACCGGACGCTGTTGCAAACCAACGACATTATTTCCTACATTGCTTCTCTTGTCTGCAAGCCTTTGCATTCTCATTCTCTCTTCCTTCATGTTTGCAAACCGAGAATCCAGCGTCTGAGGCCATTGTCTCTGCCTTGCTCCTCCACTTGCTTGCTTCTGCTCTATCTTTGTCTTTTGCTCCTGATTTGTTTCCAGATCAAGACCGATTGTTAATAAGTTCATCAACCAATCACTTTCAAAATCTCTTTGGTTATGGAATCCAAGAAGTTATAAATTTTCAAATCATATGGCACACAGGTTTCCATGCTTTGGGTCTGTTCATTACTCAAGATCTTGAATAAAAAGTTGATCACAAGTAATTTAAAAGTGGACTGTATCACTTAAAATTGCATCCCACTGGCATCATTTCTTTGTAAACTACAGTCTCTTCCAGTTGACCCTGTCCACGATTACTAACTAAAATCTTGGACATCAACCACATTACGTGGGTTTAGGAAGATCGATATGGATACTTTACCTTTGCGACAAACCCTCTGTGCGCAAATCTATTCTGAACTGGTGGGGTAATGAACCTGCACAAAAGAAAGATAAAAGGGTTGAAAAACTGAAAAATGTTTACAGGGACAAGCTACCTATAAAGAACATCAGAATCCTAGACTACATACGCTTAGAACTCGCACCAATACATCTACGTTTTGATATCGAGTTGTTGGTAGTAAACCATAACTTCTTACCACCATATAAGGATCGAAGAAGAAAGCCATGTAGTAAAAAGAACAACAAAGTAGCCTTTTATAATATAAAAGTTAGTCCTTCAGAACAGTAGAGCCCTCAACACATAAAGAATGTCGTCAGCTCACGTAGGATTAAACTGATGAATTATTGAAGGCAATGACTCCAGTTTTCAGCAGCAAAATGTAGTAGGGCATACTTTATCCGGGATTAAGTACGCAACAATTAACAATATGATTTAGAATGATGAAGACCAAGGCATTAGAACTTCCTCTATACTGTACTGTCCCAGTATCCGTCATCTACCTTTTTAAGATTATAACTAAAGACCAACAGAACCAAGCTATACTCTTCAGGATGGAGCAAGAAACCATTTAGGAAGCCGTAACATCAAAGACCATTTATGGACCATTATTGCATCAATTTCCTAAAATCTGACAATTAAACACCCACTTTCACTCAAACAATACAGCATCAGCAAAGTCTCTGCTCAACCTTAACNCCCCCCCCCCCCCCCCCCCATAAACTCAACTACATGATTTTTTGAATTATCATTTCTAACCCGATTTATTCAGTCATCAACCTGATCACCATCCACCATTTAGGAAGGAGCTTACAAGCTTCTTGCAGCAGAAATGGTCAAAGATCATTAAAAGGAGCCCGTGTAATAAACATATCAGAGAGTTATCTAGCAGTCTAGACCTTGATTGATTTGCATTAGTCACCCTTCCAGCATTAAATGGTCTACCATGGTGCGGAGTAGTAGAAGCAGCCTTATGAGCAATGGATGTTGTTACAGGAAATTGGTTTCCTTGGAAATTAGACCTTCTCTTAGCAAAAGCACCCTGAAATTACTGACATAAGTCAATACCACAACACCAAAGAAAAAAATCTCTAAACGGCCGGCCGAGACAACAACAACACTAACCTGTCTGACGTCAGACCTTGAGTCCATATAACGCTGTACTTTTACACTACTGTTTTTCACACCACCATTAAAGTTCTCCTTTTTATTCTGAAAAATCAAATGGTAAGGGTTTAATATATAATCAAATTCTCACAAAAGAGAAACACATAGTAAGTTGCTTACTGATACTCTGAGTTTCTTTGCTTTATTGACATTGGTGGTGATATTGGTCTTTGACATCTTGATAATAGCATCTATACTCACAAAGATATATGAATCATCATTAACAATAAAACTAGGGATGGAACTTTGTGTGAATTTAAAAGAAGAAAAGAGTCATAAACAAAACCTAAAGACATGTCCATTTTCTTTTCAGTGAGAGCAATGGTCTCAGTAGTAATAGGTTTCTCAGTCGCCATCTGCCAAATCATACCATTGGAGACGATTAACAACAAGCTAAATGAGATACAAATGAAACATAATACATATACGTTCCGAATTGAAGTAACATAGAATGATATTAGTACACCAAGAAATCAAAAGTACTTAAATTTATTAAAAAGACAAGAAATCCAAAATTGACGGATTATATAATCAATCATAACAAAACCTAAACTGATTCGAGTCGTTAAAGAACGGAGAAGAAGCTAAAGGGATGGAATCGTTACTGATTTAGGAAGTAGACGTTCTCACTGAGACAAAAGGTAAGCTTTTTCCCTTTTATGTCGAAGGACGAGCGAAACCAAAGAAACGTGAGTCAACTCGGAGGTGTTTACTCAGAAACAGCAGTTTTAGACCATCTCCAACAATGTTTCTTAAGGGTTTCTTAAGAATAAAATATAATAAAATGTTAAGAAATTTGGAGAGAAAGTCCTTAAAACTTTTATATAAGAGTTGACTCTTGCACTATTCACACATGTTTTATTCTTAGGTTTCTTGCACTATCCACATTTTTTTAAAAATAATATTATTATTTTTTTATTAAGAAACTTTTAAGGATTTCTCTATTGGAAATGCTCTTATTATCTATCTAATTGGTCGGCGGATTCCAACTCCAAATTAGATTGCGATGCATTTCAGCTCGCATACGTGCCCCATTCTAATTAGTATTAGATGGTTGGATGTTTGGATTTCACACTTTTTTTTCTTTTTCTTTTTGTAATAATTTTGTGTTTTATTGGAAAGCAACACTTATTTTTGTACGAGAAATATTTAAGAGAATTGATGGAACGAATTTTATGTTTGATAGTAATAAACACGAATTTCAAAATTCAATAGCTGTTTCTTGTTTTTTATTTGTCTGAACAACGATTTTTATTCGGTCGGAAAAAAGAAGAAAAGAGAGTGCGTGTGTTATTTAGTTGTCGCCATAGATCCACTTCTCAGCGTTGTTGGTGTAAGAAACAAGTTCTTGAGGCTTAAACCACAGGTTGATCTCATCTTTTGCTGTCTCTGGTCCATCACTTCCATGGATTATGTTCCTGCATTTTCATATTTCAGCTTACTAAACTCTTTACAATGTCCTAATATGCCAATTATAAACAATCATAACATACCTCCCAACAACAACTGCAAGATCTCCTCTGATCGTTCCAGGCTCAGACTTCTGAGGATCAGTGGCTCCAATCAGTTTACGTCCGTATCTGATCACTCCTTCTCCTTCCCAGACCTTAACAAATTCACCATAATCACAAGCTTAAGTCAATTTTATATTTATTAATTTCCTAAAGTTGAATGGAGAGATTCTCTTACCATGGCAATAACAGGACCAGAGCTAAGGAAATCACATAAGCCATTGAAGAATGGTCTTTCCTTAAGATCATGGTAATGCTTTTGTGCAAAATCTTTGGAAGGAACAACCACTTTGATTCCAACAAGCTTGAACCCTTTGCGTTCGAATCTAGAAACGATTTCTGATATCTGTTGATTCATGAGATGATATTTAGACTTATGAATAAGAAGCTAAGTTGAAATTAGGTTCTTTTTGTTTCTATTACCAGTCCTCGCTGTACTCCATCAGGCTTAATAGCGATGAAGGTTCTTTCCATCTGATAATTTTCGACAGAAAAGGTTCAGTGATGAAGAACATTAAAGACTAATGAACAACAATTTAGATATACATCAAAGTAGTTTGAGCTATTAGTGAAGTATTCTTATTACCTCAGCAGCAAGAACCTCCTGATCTTGAAGCATCAATGCTGTTACAAAAAAAAAAAAACAATAAAAGAAAACACAAGTCAATCACAAGTATGAACTGATGATAGTGTGAAACTTTCCAAATTGATCCTCTATTCTACTCAATATAATGGGTACAGAAACATGTGAATGACACAAAGTGTTGGCTGCATCTTATAGTTAAATGTGGCTAAACCTGCAGCAGGAAGAGCTACGAGTCCGGTGATCCAACTCTTTGAGGAGACGCCTGAACTTGATGATCTCATAAAGTTAGATGCATACATAGGGATCTTTCCAGATCCGGAAACAGCTGCTGCTGCACCAATGGCTCTTCCTTCTGTTCAAAGATTAAAAAGGATCCAACTTAATTCCCACATTACGTTTAAGAAAGATTACATATTTGAACAATTTGACTGAAAACTTAGGCATGGGCATAATATTTCTAATTCTACAGAATTAGATAATCACATTCACGTGATATGTATCGATTTTCTCAAATCCATTAATGAAACGAATCGAGAAATTTAATTAATTGTAGCAGTCGATCAAATTCTGAATGAGAATGATTTCACACAGATTAATCAGTAAATCGATAGAGTTAATCAAAGAATTTCACCAAGTATCTGAGGTATATATCTAAAGAGATCTACGAACACATGAATTCACCAACTTATCTGCGAATATTTTCAGAACACAATCAAAGAGGGAGAATATCAAACGTACCAGTGAAGAAACGAGCATTCTTAGCTGAGGAAAGAAGAGACCTCGCTGCTCTGGAAGCAGATCTGCAGATTTGAGTGCTCATTTTTGGAGTGAGAGTGAAGAAAAGAGAAAGTGAAAGAGAGGCCTCGGGAAATGTGGAGATGATGAGATTTGTTTGGCGAAACTTATAGCAACGTGGTTCGGGTCGGGTTATGACTTATTGGTATGGAAACCCTACCCAATTACAAATTGGGTTTCTAGGAACACTTTTTTATATTGACTCCATATAATCAAATCTACGCCCAAATTTAAACTTGATTTCAGTTTAGGGTATTTTGAAGGGAAAATTGTCAAAAAAAATCTTTAAGTTACTGGAAAACACCGAAAAAACTTCTAACTATCACGTGGTAAAAAAAAATTTGAATTAATGTTGATTTTGCCAAATTAATATCTAATTATAGTTGTCTGGGACAAATTAGACCCAACGTAACGAAGGTCTATTTTGTCTTCACGAACCAAAAACTGGTATTTATTTGGCAAAACATGAAAAGTTAAAGATTTTTTTGGCCATGTTTATATTTATATTTATTTTGAAAAAATTAGTCAATTATGATTCATGTTTGTGAAAATAAAAATTTGATAGTTTGTTTATTTTAGTTACTAAATTATTCGTAACTGAATTTTTTATTATTATTAATATATATGACATATAATTTTTTATAATTTATCATATTATAAATTTATTTACTAGTTAATTGGATAAGTTATTTATATTATTTTTCATCACTGGAATACGTTTTACGACCCTCTCTCTCTTCTCCTTTTCTCTCGACCGAGTCCGCCGGATCTTTACACCGGCCGCCATCGGAAGACAGAGAAGGCGTACTGGAGCTCGATCCAGCCGGAGACTAGCCGCTTTTCCAGAGTCTCGTCTTCTCTGGCTCCGTCGCCGGCCCCAGCGGCGCGGAGCCCGCCGATTCGCCTTGTTCGTCGAGATCTCTCCTTTCTCTCTCCTCCGAAGCCGCAATCACCACCGAGTCTTTCCGCCGTTCTTTCCGCCGGTTCTGAAGCGGCATGCCCTAGCTCTCCTCCTTGTATGTTGCTGGTCTTCTCCAGTTTCGTCAAAAGGTAAGTTTTCTCGCGCGACCTTCCTCCTGGTGTTCTCTAGGCGGCGTCTTTCTCTCGGTTGGTGGATAGATTCCAGATCTAGTCTGGATCTGTCTCGGGAAGCCTCGCCGGCAGCCGGTTTCTCCGGTTGATCTCGCAGTCCGGGCGAGTGCTCGGTGGGTCAGGTTCTTTGATTCTCCTTTTGGGCCTTCTTGGTCTCTCCCGGTTGTCTCTAACATTCAGGCTTAGGTCGAGGTTGGTGGTTTGGTTTCGTCGAGTTTAGTTTGTTTTTCTGGTGGATTGTATTAAGGGTTTCCAGTGGCTTGCTTGGATTGCGCTCTTCCTCGCCGGACACCTCGTTTGTCGCCCTGTTTATTGTTGTGGTTGAATGACTAGGTCGACTAGCCTACTACCGATTATCCTCCTGTCGGAGAGGTATTTCTCGACCAGCTGCCCTTCCCAGCATCTTCGACAGCGCCTTTCCTTGTGTTCGGATGGCTCCGGTTCTTTCTCTCTTTGGCGTCTGTTTTCCAGGGTTCGTTGCTTCGAGTCTTGCGGGAGCTGTAGTTCAAGGTTTCGGGTTCAGCTGCGTCTTTCAAATTTGTTCTCGGTTTTGGCTGCAAGTGGTTTTATTGCCCTTTACCTCTCTCAGTTCCAGCTCCGCGACCGTCCTCTCTCCGTTTCTCATGCGGTTCGACTGTTTCGTCTTCTTGGTTTCCTTCGCCCTGTTCGGTTGAGCCTCTGTGGTTTTGCGCTCTTCTCCTGCCTCTGTTCTTTGTGTTTTCGTTCGTTGTTGTTTGTGTTTGTTTTGTTTGTTGTTTTTCTTCGTTGTGTTTCTTGTAAGCGTTTGTGTTTGTTCTTTTACCCAGACGAAAAAAAAATGTTATTTATATTATTTTTAAAAATATTTAATTACGATACTTTAGTTTTAGTTTATGTTTGTGATACTAAAGTTTTGGTAATTAAATTGTTGTAGTTAGTATTATATTAGGATTAAATACAATTAAATTTAAAATATAATTAAAATGCTATAATTTTATATAATTAAATAAAATAATTAGGGTTATTTTATCAATATGATTTTTGTATAATTGACAAAAATATTAAGTTTATATTACTAATTATAATACAATCATTTTATATAATTAGCTACTAAATAATCATATACATTATGTGAAAAATATACAACTAAGATATTCATAATAAAATTTCTAGTTATGAAAATTTTAGTAATTAAAATAAACTAATTACCAAAACTTTAATATAAAAAATATGAACAAAAATATTTTAATAAAATATTTTTTCAAAATAATATAAATATCTTTTCTAATTAACTAGAAAATAATCTTACAATATGATGATGATGTAAAAGTTATATTCCTAATATATTAAAAAAAGGTTTCAATTACGAATATTTTAGTAACTAAGATAAACTAACTACCAAACATTTATTTTCACAAACATGAATAACAGTATCATGATTAAATAATTTTCTCAAAATAAATGTACATATAAACATGGCCAAAAAAATCTTAAACTTTTCATGTTTGGCCAAATAAATACCAGTTTTTTGTTCGTGAAGCCAAAATAGACCTCACGTTGGTCAAACTTAACAATCCGTTAAGTTTGACTAACGTTGGGTCTAATTTGTCTCAGTCAACTATAGTTAGATATTAATTTGGCAAAGTCAACATTAATTCAAGTTTTTTTGGACCACATGATAGTTGGAGGTTTTTTCGCCGATTTTCCCGTATTTTAAGAAGAAAAGAGGGTTTTTTGTTTCTCATCAAGAGGAAAAGAAGTCTAATCTCCGCCTCCTTAATTTGTTGTTGTTGTTGTAAATAGTACAACAATACCAAACCTACAAATTTTTTTTAAAACCAATAAGTATAATTAAAAAAAAAAAAAACAAATTTTAACTAGTTTAAACCTAAATAAAAAACAAAACCATCTTAAAAATCCTAGCTACTGTAGAAAACTTGTCACCAATCACCAATTCGCAGTTGCATACCATCAAAACTTCAGTTCGACGTCGGAGAAGGGCAACCAAGTCGAGACTATCAAGAGAAAGAGCAAATCTACTCCAAATCTACTCCAACGAAAGCGCATGGAGTCAGATAGGAAAATAGAAACCGAAGGAGAGGGGGGTGGAGAAACTCCGATGGTGGTATAGTCTCACCACATTGTGTCGATGTCCCTTGCATGTGCCCGGATAATCGAGACCTCATACGAAGGAGAAACTACACCCTCGATCGACGCCACTGGACTTAATTCAACACCCACCGCAGTCATCTTTCTTGTCACATGCCTGCGACCCAGGCGGAGTTCACACCTAAACACCGTGCGACAGCTTCAACTCGCCAACTCTCGCCATGAAATGGTTCAAATCTTGAGAGAAAGGACTGGAGACCGGTTGTTGGAAATGATGCACGGAGCCGCCGGGCCACGCAGTGTTAGAGTCACCGGTGGCCTCAAGTCTATGAAATGTAAAGAAAGAGAATCAAGAAGAAGAAAGATGAGCTCAAGCTCAAGATCGCAAGAGAGAAAGTTTGTTATATTTCTCATTAAACTCAAACTATACAATGAATGTTTCTTATATACAAAAGCAACATTATACTAACATAAACCGGGTCAAAGCTATGCTAACATAAGTTGAAAATAGTCAACATGACTTAGTATCAAAACAGAGTAAAAATACTCTAATATTGTGATACACCCCCGCAAACCTTTCAACCCGAAGCTGATGAAGGAGTGGAAAGGTTTGACAGAAACATACGAGTGAGTAGAGAGTGAAAAGGACCTGAATGCAGAGGCTTGGTCAGAATATCTGCAAGCTGATTTTCACTCTTCACATGTTGTGCTTTAATGGTGTCATTATGTATCTGATCTCTAACTGTGTGACAGTCAATTTCAACGTGTTTCGTCCTCTCGTGAAACACAAGATTAGTACTGATATTACTCAGATTTAATGCATTTAGTGGGCATTTATGCATGCTAAACTTGTATTATCTGAGCTCTTTCTTTGTAGAATTGGATCTTTCTAAAGCTTTCAGGTGTTCGTGTCAATTTGGATTAAAAAGTGCTGAATTACTGTTAATTGGATGGAATATGACTAAGT
>OVBE01008680.1:0-16900 GCA_900406425.1 Iberis pinnata | reverse complement strand
TAGACATTTTTGTGTTGGTTTATTTTAAAACAACTTTCTGATTAACTTTTTAAAAGATATAACAAGAATCATAAGAGCGACGAAGTTATCGCCGCTAAAAATATTAAGTATTGTATATAAAATTTAGAGTTGTTTCGAATAAGAATTATATGTATTTTGTCGTTGATGTTTAAAGAGCACAAATGTGATAATATACTTAGTGGAGAATTTATAACAATACTAAATGTTTTGGACTATTTTATGGAGTGAGATTTGAACTCATACTAAACTTAACACGCACATTAAGACGAGTTAAAACAGATTCAAGCTCATGATTAAGTTTACATGTAGTTATGAGTTTATTGGCTTTACATCCTGTTGTACAATTACCGATTGTCTAAGATCAATTTGAACTCACAATCTGAGAACTAGAACCAATACTCAAACAACCATATTAAGAATTGAATTTAGTAGAAACTTAACAAGCATTCAAGAACATGAACAAACACACAATTTGGTATCCCAGTTCAAGTATTTTTTCCTTACGTCTGGGTCGAGATTCAGAACTCGGAATCCACTATAATCTGGTAACCAATTACAGATACAATCGAATCAAAAATAGAGAAAACACTCCCCCAAGAACATAGCTCTCTCTAATCCCATGTTTCCCCTCTCTTCCTCACTGAAACTACTCTCACCAGTAACTCATGTCACTCACCTAGAGAGAGCTTGCGAAGAAGACGAATGAATCACCCACCCGATTAACTTTCTCTCACCTCTTGCACCTGCTTATATCTTCAGTTTCGCCTAACTGAACCTACACAAACAGAATAACCACATGCAACAGAATCAACAATCATTTCCAGCTCAGCACCAAATGAAACGACATCGCACCATCCACTTAAATTGAACCGGAAACAAAGACTCGATAACCAGCTGATTCTTGTAAGATTAAAACCGGTTTGATCTCAGTTAATCAGACAAAGTATTTCAACAAACTCCACCTTGAATGTTAACTGCATAGTCAGAACCACTTCAACCAAATTATATGAACCCCCTGAATTCACTCGGAACTTTTCAGCTTAATCTACACTTCTTGAGACTGCAAGTAAGCTCAGTAGCTGATTGAACTTACTTACATGAAGCACATTTGTGAAAATATCAGCAGGATTGTCATTAGTATGAACTTTGATGACTGATATTTCACCATCTTCAACAAGATCTCTTACGAAACTCATTTTGGTCGCAATGTGTTTTGTTCTCTCGTGATACACATTGTTTTTGGCTAGTGCAATTGCACTTTGAGAGTCACGGTGAATGTCTACACAACCTTACTTGTAACCAAAATACTCACTCAACCCTTTTAACCACAAAGCTTCTTTAGTAGCTTCTGTGAGGGAGATATACTCAGCCTATGTGGTTGATAACACTACCACTCTCTGAAGGCTTGACTTCCAGCTAATCACACCTCCTCCTGCCATAAAGGTATAGCCATTAATTGACCTTCTCCTGTCCAAATCTGCTGCATAATCTGAGTCACAAAAACCAGTAATTCTGAAATCTGCAATCTTCTTGAATAGTAAGTTTGTCTGTGTGGTTTCTTTGACATATCTGAGAATCCACTTAACCGCATTCCAGTGTAGCTTTCCAGGGTTATTCATGAACCTGCTCACTAGCCCAACTGGATATGCCAAGTCTGGTCTTGAGCCAATCATTCCATACATAAGGCTTCCAACAACATTGCAATATGGTACTGATTTCATGTACTCTTCATCTGCAATTCTGTTTGAATTTGATCCGAAGCTTTAAGTTTAAAATGAGCTCATATTGGAGTCTGAACCCCTTTTGCAAACTGCATACCATAGCTTTCAAGTACCTTGTTCAAGTATCCACATTGAGACAGTCTTAAGATGCCTTTATTCCTGTCTCTTGTGATTTCAATCCCCAGTATCTTCTTTGCTTGACCTAAGTCTTTCATGTCAAACCTTGAGTTTAGCTGATCTTTCAAGATCTTTATAAGCCCTTTATCCTTGTTTGCTACTAACATATCATCCACATAGAGTAGAAGATACACATATGATCCTGAAATGACTTTGACATACACACAATGATCATTTTCACTTCTAGTGGAACCAGCATCTAGAATAAACTCATTGAATTTCAAGTTCCACTGCCTTGGACTCAGTTTGAGCCCATAAAGAGATCTTTTTAGCAAACACACATGGTCTTCTTTTCCCTTTACCACATAACCTTCAGGTTGTGTCATCAGAATTTGTTCCTCTAAATCACCATGGAGGAAGGTTGTCTTAACATCTAGTTGCTCTAATTCAAGATCTTGATGAACAACAATGGAGATTAGAAACCTGATGGATACATGTTTCACCACCGGAGAGAATATCTCATTGTAATCAATTCCTTCCTTTTGTGCAAAGCCTTTTGCCACTAATCTGGCTTTGTATCTTGGTTCATCAGTTTCTTTTAATCCAGATTTTCTTTTGAATATCCACTTGCAGCCAATGATCCTCCTGTTCTTAGGCCTTTGTACTAAGATCCATGTTTTATTCTTAAGTAGAGAATCCATCTCTTCATCAGCAGTAGACTTCCATATCTCTGTTTGATCATCTTGTATTGCTGAATGGTAATCACCAGGTTCTGACTGGTCTCCATCTTCAGTTGCCAGCAGAGCCAGGTGAACATAACCATCTAGATTCTTGGGAGTTATGATTTATCTCCTTGATCTGTCACGTGCCAGTTGGTAATCTTGCAGAGATTGCTCATCATCATTATCTTCATGAGGTTGAAATTCAGCCATTGATTCATGATGGTTAATTTCTTCTCCATTGTCTAATTCTACACCAATTGGTTCACTTGACTGATGTCCACCATAATGGATGTTCATTCTATGTTGAGTTCCCAAAATGATGTCAAAGAACTGTGCATTCATTTCTGTTTGGACTGAGTTATCAACATTCATATTCTTGAACATTTCATCTTCTCTGAATGTTACATTTCTGGTAACAAGGCTTTTCTTGTCATCAATGGACCAAATTTTATATCCTTTTGTGCCAGATGGGTAACCCAGGAAGATACCCTTCTTGGCTCTGGGCTGTAACTTACCCTCGTCCACATGGAAATAACATGTGAATCCAAATCTCCTCAAGTGGTCATAATTTGGTGCTTTTCTTGACCATATCTCTTCCGGAATCTTGCCTTCGAAAGCATTTAAGGGAGTCAAGTTTATGAGATAGACTACAGTATTTGCTGCCTCAGCCCAAAACTTTTTGGGAAGGCCATAATCACTCAGTAAGATCCTAATCTTCTCCAGTATAGTTCTGTTCATGCATTCCACCACCCCATTCTGTTGAGGAGTATACGAGATGGTTTTGTGCCTTGCAATGCCATGAGTACTACATTACTCATCAAATTCCTTGTTGCAAAACTCTAAGCCGTCATCACTTCTAAGTTTCTTTACTTTCAGTCCACTTTGAGTTTCAACAAGCTGTTTCCATTCTTTGGAATTCTCAAAGGCCTGGTCTTTTGATTTCAGAAAGTATATCCAGACCTTTCTTAAGAAATCATCAACAAGGCTCGGAAAATAATGACACTTGCCGATAAACTCAGGTATGTTCTGGGAGCCCCATAAATCCGCATGGATGTACTCTAAACAAGCCTTGCTTGTATGCTTCCCAGTATTGAAACTCACTCTTTGAGTCTTGCCAAAAATGCAGTCCTCACATAAACTGAGGTTTGATGATGTAGCATTTTTGAGATAGCTTTTCTTTGATAGAGTGTCAAGATTTTTCTGACCTAAATGACATAACCTTTTGTGCCACATATCAGATTGGTTTGTTGTATTTACAGAGACATGTGCTTCTCCAGGTGCACTTTCACCTTCAAGGAAGTAGAGCTTACCCAACCTTTTTGCTTTCAGTATTGTGCTGCACCCTTTGCTCACTCTCAGTATCCCATTTTCAGAGGCAAAAGCATATCCCTGGCTTTCAAATGTCCCTATAGATAGTAAGTTTCTGAGAATTTAGGAACATATCTTACATCTTTAATTGCCACAATAGCTCCAGAGTGTGTTCTTATATGAATTGTGCCAACTCCTTCAATCTTGGATACTGTTTAATTTGCCATTCTCACAGATCCATTGTCACTTTCATTCAGTTCCACAAACGAATCCTTTCTAGGAGTCATGTGATAGGTACATGCAGTGTCAAGTATCCAAGTTTCATTGACGTCAATTTGTATTGCAGTGTTTGCTTCTTCCACTGCAAGCGACTCTATAAAGTCATCAGAGGTTACTGATGTAGATTCACCAGTGGTCTTCTTTTTCAGATCCCTATGATTTCGATCTCTTTGGACAGGCTCTTTTAAAATGGCCTTCTTCCCCACAGCTCCAACATGTTACATTAGTCCCTTTCCCCTTAGACTTAGGTCTTCCTTTTTCCTTTTTGCCTTCATTTTCTTTTGTGAGAGACCTGCCTCTAGTGTTTGTAGCTGAATATAAACCTTCTGTATGAGTCTTGTTTGGCTTCCCTGTTGCATTCAGTTTCTATTGCTTTGAATGAATTGCGTTGATCACTTCATCAAAAGTGAGAGTAGTCTTGCAATACTTTAAAGTATCTCTAAACTGATCAAATTGTTTAGGCGATGACATTAACAACAATATAGCCATATCCTCATCAGAAATATTGACTTTTACATTTCCTAGATCTGTTATGATCCTCAGAAATTCATCTATATTATGTTCAACACCCTAGAGAGTCATTCATCTTATATCCATATAGCTTTTGCTTTAAGTATATCTGGTTAGAGAGGGATTTAGACATGTACCTCTCATCTAATAGATTTAGCATTGTTGCGGCTGTTGTTTCTTTAATGATCTTACAGAGTACTTCATCAGTGACACTAAGTATGATTGTACTTCGTACCTTCCTTTGCTTTTCTTCTAGAGAAGATTGTTCAACTGATTCTTTTGCTTCATAATCTTTTTCCTCCTTCGGATCTTTATCCTCATCTTCAGATTCCGGTTTCTTATCCTTCAATTCTTTTTCCTGAATCCTCAATGCGTCCATCAGACCTAGGATTTCCAGATGCGCAAGGAGCTAAGGAGCTTCTCTTTCCTCAGGTTGTAGTCAATGATTCCATTGAAATTTTCCATATCGATTCTTGAGGAACTCATATTCGATTTTGATTTCTCGACAATTTGATCTAGCCAACTCTCTGATACCACTTGTTGTACAATTACCGATTGTCTAAGATCAATATGAACTCACAATCTGAGAACTAGAACCAATACTCAAACAGCCAGATTAAGAACTGAATTTAGTAGAAACTTAACAAGCATTCAAGAACATGAACAAACACACAATTTGTTATTCCAGTTTAGGAATTTCTTCTTTACGTCTAGGCTGAGATTCAGAATTCGGAATCTACTATAATCTGATAACCAATTACATATACAATCGAATCAGAAACAGAGAAAACACTCACCAAGAACTACAAGAACATATCTCTCTCTAATCCCATGTTTCCCCTCTCTTCCTCACTAAAACTACTCTCACCAGTAACTCACGTCACTCACCTAGAGAGAGCTTGCGAAGAAGACGGATGAATTACCCACCCGATTAACTTTCTCTCACTTCTTGAATCTGCTTATATTTTTTGTTTCTCCTAACTGAATCTACACAAACAGAATAACCACCTGCAATAGAATCAACAACCATTTCTAGCTCAGCACCAAGTGAAACAACATCGCACCATCCACTTAAATTGAACCGGAAACAAAGACTCGATAACCAGCTGATTCTTGTGAGATTAAAACCGGTTTGATCTCAGTTAATCAGAAAAAGTATTTCAACACATCCAATAACTATTTTTGCATTAATGATATAATTATATAAACGATCACTACATATATTTAATACTGGGTGAAAAATATATCATTATCATAAAAGTGGAACTGATTAAGTCATAACCTCTCATTTCATTAGTGCTTCAAATTAAATTGTTGTTTAATGAGCATAAATCCACTTAAAAATGGTAAGAAAGAAGTATCTCTCCACCTTCTTGTTCGTTCATATATATACACATGAACTATTGTCATTATTTTCTTCCTTTCTTGTTATTTGGTTTTGAATGTATACACAAAACTATTGTTTGTTGGACTTCTTTTCCAATGATGCAAATATAAGAGGTAATGCAGTTTCATCATGGGACTTTAATTGTTGTTTAACTATCACACTATAGTGGCGATTTTTGAGTTACGAAAAAAGCTTTCTCAACTCTGCGAAAACATATCTTATCTCGATTGTTATGTATAATTTATTAGGGTTGAATCAAATGTGATTTTCATTAAGGTATAGTACATAGAATATATACATAGAGACATATCTAACTATGGAAATAACATATGTGTATAAAGACTAGTGAATAAATCATGAATATATGATTGTATCCTAATATCCCCCTCAAGACGGAGCACCAGTGGTGAGACCGATCTTGTTGCACATGTATTGAAAGCAAGCTCGGTTGAGGGGTTTGGTGAGGACATCGGTAAGCTGATCGTGAGTGGATACATGTTGCACCTGAAGCTGGTTAGTTTGGAACTTTTGGCGAACAAAGTGGTAGTCTATGGCGAGGTACTTCATGCGAAAGTGAAAGACCGGGTTAGCACTTAGATATGTGGCACCTTTGTTACCATAGTATATGGTAGGCGTCGTGGTAAGTCAGATTCCTAGTTCACGGAGTAGAGAGAAGAGCCATGACAATTCAGTGGTGGTGGCAGCAATGGATCTATATTCTGCTTCTGTTGAGGAACGAGCAAGGCCTCCTTGTTTCTTTGAGGACTAATTAATGGGGTGACTACCAAAGAAGACAAGATAGGCGACGATAGATTTGTAGTCATCACGATCTCCAACCCAATCTTCATCAGTAAAGGCATGAATTAGTGGTGAATTATGAAAAAAGAAGAAGATACCTTTGTTCATCGTTCCAGCGAGGTAGCGGAGAAGACGTTTGACTGTATTCCAATGGGTTGTAGTAGGAAGGTGCATAAACTGAGAGAGCTTATTGACGATGAAGCTAATATCCAGGCGCGTGAGAGACATATATTGTAGGCTGCCAAGAACAGCTCCATACTCCTTCATTTGCTGAAGTATTTCACCATCATGAAGTGTAAGTGTGGTGGATGGGCAAAGTGGCGTTGGGACCGGTTTGGCATCAAGCATCTTAGTGCGATGGATTAAATCTGCAATATAACGAGTTTGTGTTAGTAATAAACCTTTATACGAACGTTGAACCTCAATACATAAAAAATAAGACAAGTCATTGAGATCCTTGAGAGAGAAACGAGTGGAGAGAGCTTTGATGAAGGAGTGAAGCTGATCTGTTTTGTTACCAGTGATGACTAATTTATCAACATAAACCAACATATAGAGTAAAGTCTCGTGCTTGTTGTAGAAAAAGAGGGATGCATTCGCCAGTGAATATCCAATGACAACCAACAATATTAGAATCATCAGAATAAGAAACAAGAGTGTAAGTATAATTGCGCGATAATGAGTCAAACTCATCATGCATTTCTTAACGCCAACGAGGATCTTGTAGTGCTTGAGCCGCTGTTTTACGTGGAGTGTCTTGAATCTGTTGAACAGAGGTGTGAAGGTTCAGTTTGTCAGGTGCCTTGCGTTGACGTGTACTACATATTGTATGAATTAGAGCAGGATGTTCAGGAGGAATATCAGCGACCGGTTCATGTATGTGCTGCTCTGAAGTTGCTGATGCATTAGGAGATGTCTGCGGCAACTCTAGTGGCAACATAAAAGGTGCAGCAGTGGCTGGAACCTCATACTGAGTGGTGAGAGTAGCATGAGGCAATGGGATAAGTGACGTTGTTGGTGTAAGAAGAAGACCAGGCTGAGAACTGGGCTGTTTTGGACGATGCGTGTATATATGAGTAGGATAAACATATGGTGTAGTTGTGTCCAAGGGCTGAGACGTTACTTGAGCAGAGTCTGGAGAAGTTATAAGACCTGCAAACTGAAGGGGAAGACATTTTCATGGAATACCACATGCCGAGAGATATACACCTGAGAAGTAGACCGATCAAGAAAAATATAAGCACTTTGAGAAGATGAATGACCAAGAAACACACAAGGAGAAGAACGAGGATCTAACTTATGTGAAGTATACGATTTTAGCCATGGGAAACACAAACAACCGAAAACACGTAATTTTAAATAGTTTGGTGCAACATGAAACAAAGAGTGATATAATGAAGATTTTTCTAAGAGAGAAGTGGGCATTCTATTAATTGAATAAACAGCAGTTGGGAAAGCATAAGAACAATAGGTTCTAGGCATGGAAGCATGTGATAATGACGCCAAACCGGTTTCAATATTATGGCGATGCTGACGTTCGGTAATACCATTATGTTCCCGCGTATGTGGCAAACTAGTGAAATGAGAAATGCCATGAGTAGCTAAAAAAGATCGAAGACCAACATATTCTCCACCATTATCAGAATATAATGTTTTAAGTTTAAGTTCAAATTTATTTTCAACTAGAATCTTAAATTTAATAAACAGATCATGAACATGGGATTTCTTTTTCAGAGGATATAACCAAGTATAACGAGTAAAATGATCTACAAAAATAACATAATACTTGTAGCCATCAGTAGAAAGCACAGGAGAAGTCCACACATCAAAGAAAATAATATTAAGAGGATGCAACGATCTAAGAGTTGATTCATGAAAAGGTAACTTATGCATTTTATTAATAGAACAAGCAACACACGGTTGAGTTATAGATGCTGAAGAAGAAACATGTAATTGAAACTGAGAAACAATAGTTTTTAAAATAGCAACATCATGATGTCCTAGCCTAGAATGCCAATCAACTAGACTAGTATTGTGTGAAGAAGCAAAAGCAAGAATGGGCGATCGAGTGGAAGAACGAGTAGGCCACTCATAGGTGCCATCTTTAGGCTTGCCTTCCAGATGAAGATCCCATGTGTGAAGGTCTCTCACCTGATAGTAGGTAGGAGTGAAAGTGACAGAGACACCATTAGTAACGCATAATACATGTATTAAATTTTTAGATAGAGATGGAACACATAAAACATTGCGTAAAGAAAACAGATAAGTGTATGAGGGTGTTGAAAGCAAACCAGAATGGGTGATGGTTAAGCCTGATCCATCACCAATAATCACATCATCTCCACCGTGATAAGGAGTATGTAAAGAGAGATTCGCGAGATCTGATGTCATGTGATGAGTCGCTCCAGAATCGAGAAGCCAAGTGGATGAATCGGACATCTGAGCAGGGTTGCCACAAGTGAAACTGATTACCAGTGTTCCAAGACTGTTGTTGTGGTCCACGAGTCATCCTATACTCAGGATATAATCGAGCACTATGTCCATGTAAGCTACAAATTTGGCATCGGCCTTGATATGGTCTGGAACCGGAGTAATTGTTGTTGTGAGGCTGTTGTTGATAGTTGAAACCAGTGTTGCGAGGGTGGAATTGTGAGTGAGAACGTGAACGTGAGTGAGAGTTTTTGATGGTGGTGTTACGCTAGGGTTGTGTTGTACAAGTCTCTACAACATTAGCCACGACTGGTTCCACAGAGGGTGTATCGGCACAAAGGATCATTGCCTCACGATTCAACAGTCGTTCAAGTAGTTCCGCATAGGTAACAGAATTATCTCTACCATGAATAGCATCCACCTCTGGTTTGTATTCTTCAGGAAGGTCAGCAAGTACCTTTTCTACAATTTTTTCATGTTCCGTTGGCTTACCGAGCAAAGAGAGATCATCGGCTTTGGATTTGATGATGCGGAGATATTCAGAGATGGTTTTAGTGCCTTTGACACAACTCTTGATGTGAAACTGTAACTGCTTAATATGACCACATGAAGGATTACCAAATGTTGTGGCTAATGAATCCCATATTTCAGCAAAGGTAGTAGTATTGGAGACAATAGATTGTTCCGAATGTGAAATTGCACCAAGCATCGCACTGAAGAGAAGCTTGTTTTGACGAGTCCAAGCCACGTAATCGGGATTCTCAGTTACAATGCCTGCATTAGTAATTGTAGGAGCCGGGATGTAGATTAATGGTGTGAGGAAGCGATGCAATTCATGTCCTTCAAGTAAAGCTTTTACTTGTTTGCTCCACATCAGATAATTTGTTGAGTTAAGTTTCTGGACATTCGACATGTTGATAGATAGAAGAGTAGCATACAGATTTTGGACATTGAAGACAGAGGTCCTCTCGACATCTCCTGAATTCTCAGACATTAGATTGGTCTGTGATTAGAGAAGAACAACAAGAAACTAGAAGAAGGAAGAGGAGAACAAAGAAACAGAGAATAGAAGAACAGAGAAGAGAAAAGAGAAGAAATAAAGAAGCTCAAGGTTTAAGACGTAATAGCATAGAAAAGAGAAGAGGTGGCGGCCAAGATACGAGATGATCAATGCTCTGATACCATATTAGGGTTGAATCAAAGATGATTTTCATTAAGGTATGGTACATATAATATATACATAGAGACATATCTAACTATGGAAATAACATATGTGTATAACGACTAGTGAACAAATCGTGAACATATGACTATATCCTAATATAATGCGTAAATTAATGTTCTATTGTTTCTTTTGTATTTTTAGTCTATGTGAATGTAAGATCTTATTTTTAATAAGGTTTAGATTATAACCTGTTGTACCACTCAGAGCAATATTGACAAACAACCAAATTATGGGGTTTCACGTATACCAAGTAGGAGTTAGGATGTTTGATTATGGGACCAGGAAATACGAAAATGCATATAGAATATTGTCTTTTACACATCTCAAATTGCAACTATATATGTACAAAATACAACACGACGAATTGGTCCTTTTCTAATTTTTTTTTTCTTTTTTGGCCATGTCCCTTTCTAATTAAGATAAATGTCGTGTTCTGGTGACAAATATACAAAGTGATGATCGAGGGGACAAAAATCAGATGAGACATGAGCCTTAAGACAAATGACACAGAAAGCAATGAAACACTCTAGTGTGGTTTTGATTCATTGGTTTGCAACACAACAAAAGAAAAACCCCAACGAGTTTCTAACATCTTCTACAAAATTTTAAGTAATTTATTTCAAGATATTGTTGAATAATGCGAAAGATCAATAACAATTATTTTGACGGAATTGTCACGGTTTGTTTTCCTCCTTTTGTGATGAAACTTTGTTTCTTGAAACTCTTTCTTCACCTGTTGATCATTATACTTCATATATTTTCAAGCCGAAAATACAAAATTTATATGTAAACTCGAAGTTTGTACGATTTGACATCCATATGTGATCCCACGTATGGAAAATTAACCGAATATCATTTTTTAAAAGTTTTTTATGCTTTGTGTATTTGAAGGTTATGAGTTCAAATTTTTGGTAGGAAAAACTAAATTTTCTCTAGTATGGTAGTTGTGGCACTACAAGAAAACACGATCAAACTCACGACATAATCGTCAGGATTAGGTTTTTCTGACATAAAATCGACGGTTAGGGTCCTTCAGTATTTGATCTTCAGTAATGTTAATCCGTCAGTAATTCTGTCAGGAATACTGACAGATATACTGATGGAATACCCGTCAATAACTAAGCTGCCAGTAATCTGTTAGGAATAATCCGTCAGTCTTTCTGCCAAGAATACTGACGGATTACTGAAGGGTTTTCTGATGGCAACTTACCGACGGATGATGACCGTTAGTAATATCCGTCAATAATTCTAACGGATTACTTACGAATCAAGATTTTTAAAATAAATTTTTTTTAATCAAATAATAAAATTATTTATTAATTAATAATTACTAAATAATTAAAATATTTAATTAAAATTTCAAAATATTTACAAAAACCAAAAATATTCATAAAATCTGATACATACGATAAATGTCTAAAAACGAACCTTAAACTACTCCGGTGGTGGTTGTCCGAACCCTTGGTTCATCTGCGCGATGAATTCGTCCATATGAGCTTTCATCTAGGCTTGCATTCAAGCCTGCATCTCATCTTGTTGGGCTTTGAGCTAGGCTTCGAGCCGAGCTTGGACCTGAGCTTCTCGCTCTCTTTGTTCAGCCTGCATTGCATCCGTCTTCTGCTGCATGGTCTCCAAAGTCGCGTCCTTTCGTCTCTCTTCCTCGTCTCTGTATGGATCCCTCGATCGGGAGGATCCTAGAAAACAGTAGGAGGCCATATTTCCAAACCCGAACATGCGCTCCTTCTGTTTCTTCGTAGCTTGCAAGAAACAAAAAAACAAAGCATCAATTAAGACACTGTTGATATGAAATATTTTAAAATGAATTTTAGATAGTACATACCTGAGATATAATCTCATACTCGGTATCTAGCTGGAGGTCACCACCATCAGTAGACTCTTAAGATGCCTGCTTTTCCATCCACAACCTCTCGAACAAGCGAATCTTTTACCTAGCCTGTCTTCTTGTTTGTGTGGAGGTTCTCCATAAGCTTGATGAACGTCGGTGGATGGCCAATCTCACGCGTTTGTTTTAAAATAAGAGTCATAATTAGATTCAATTTTGATTCAAGTAGTAATTTTGGTATATTTAAAAATATTTCATACCATCTCAGCGGCTCGAGTGACCACACTCTTGGAACCAGTTTTTTTGTAGTCGAGATCTCCCTACATCTCGTGGACTATATCGGTTTTGCTTGTTGGTCGTTGACTTCAATTTGGTCTTCTCTTCCTCCCAATATTTGATGAAGTCCTCTAAGACTTCATCAGGCATCCTTGTGTGCTTCTTTGCCATCGTGTCTCACAACCGTCTTCCATGCATAGAAGTGGTTGGTGTAAGTCTTGGCCGCTCGTGCATAAAATCTTTCTTGACGATTGACGTCATCTCGGGTTCTCAGTTGACCTCGAGCTATAATATTTTAAATTTAAAATTTAGTAACTACATATGTGAAATTGGTTGGTAATTTGACTTATCTAATTCTTACCGCGAAACAGTAGAACCAGTACTCCTGGTCCTCTCTTTGGATTTCCCTAAACGTAGGATATGCCACTCATAGTAGTATGTGCATTATTCTCTTGATGCACTTGGTGATGCTGTTATCCGTCTGCGGAAACCATGTCATCTCATCTTCTGCAGATGGGTGCAGTCTCTGCAATCGTTCCCGCCCGGGCTGGACTAAAATGTCTTCTATTGATATTTGTTGTCGAGATATCGAAGGTCCCTCAGGTGCCTGGGTTTCAGGTACATGAGTACCAGAAGGGAACCTAGACGAAGGTCCCTAGGACTGTAAATGGTTTTATATTTTAATTTTTAAAAATTTAAATTTAAATTTAAATTTATACTTTACTTTTTTATTTTAAATTTATACTGTAAAAAATCTAAATAGATAAATCATTAATAAACAAAACAAAAAATTTCATAATCCCTAAACCCAAATCTAAACTCTCAACCCTAAACGTACTAAATATCAATTAAACACCTAAAATCACCAAATTTTCAATCATATCATATTAAATCATCAAAACACACAAAAAGATCTGAAACCATAAATCCTAAACATCAAAAACACAAACCCTTAACAACATTTTTATCCTACATTTATAAACATTCCTAGATCAATAACTTTCCTAAACAACATTTCATCCAAACATCAAACTTTCATAAACTATACAAACCCAACAAAATCCAAATCTAACCATTCAAATCTTATAATCAAACCTTGGATCACCCATTTGTGGAGTTGAAATCGCTGGAACTTGAGTTTGGGGAAGAATTGCCGAAAAATCGCCGATTTAGGGTTTAGAGTCGCGTCTGGAAATGGAAGAAGAGTATGGTTTTTGTTATTATACTCAACTTACTGATGGAACAGTCCGTCACTCTTGAAAAAATTGAAGTTTCACATATTTCTAATTTTTTAGGAATTTGAAACGCGCCAAAAATTTGGGGTTACTAACGGATTACTGACAGATATTTCAGGTTCCGTCATTAATCTGTCAGTATGTTCAATATATGATTTCAGGATTCATTTTGGGTTTAAGGTTATGATTTAAATGACTAAGGTTACTATATTAGGAGAATGATTAGGGATTCATGGCCATGAAATATTAGTAATTGCATTCAATTGACGATTCATAAATGCACGTTTTAAGTTTTTGAACTTTTGGGTTTAACATCATATATCATTACAAACACTTTCGAGTAATAAAGATGTTTTCCTAAAATTTTA
This sequence comes from Iberis pinnata, assembly GCA_900406425.1. NCBI lineage: Eukaryota > Viridiplantae > Streptophyta > Magnoliopsida > Brassicales > Brassicaceae > Iberis > Iberis pinnata. The sequence continues at coordinate 2,660 of OVBE01008680.1, read as the reverse complement.
TTCGAATACTTTTGTAAGATTGATTATAAATATGAAACGCGAATCAATTCATGTATTAATATGTTTAGTATGATTATTAATATTTTAAAAATTAAAATCATAAGTTTTAGAGATTCAAACCCTAAATATGTACTTATTGACAGATTAGGGTTAGTCGTTAGTAATCCGTCAGGAATACTGACGGATTGCTGACGGATTATCTAGGATCTGTCAGTAAGTCCATATTTATCATGTTTACAAATAATATTTAAGAATTTGATTTACATTTATGGAAATTTAAAACTGTTTATAATTTGATATTAAAAATGTATATAAAATGATATGTATATAAAATGATGTTTAATAAAATTAAGAAATTTTTAGATCTTTTTTATATATGTTAATAAAATGATATTTGGAAATGTTAATCATATGATATTTGGAAATGTTAATAATATGATTTTTGAAAATGTTAATAATATGATATTTGGAATTGTTAATAATATGTAGTTAATAATAGTTGATGTCCCGCGCTATGTGCGGAATAAGTATTTTTTACACAACTTATAAATTTAAATTATAATAACATAATATAAATTATATTATGAGATATATTTTTTATGTATGTCTATAAATTTTGCAAAAATGAATATATAAATATTAATAATTTATTATAACATATGTTTTAATTATATATTATATTAAAATAAATTTAATATATTTGTCAAAAATGTATTTTTTTGGTGAAATGTTAAAATAATATAAAAAACTAGAGTTTATTTACAAAAGTGAATAGCACTATACAAGATGAAATTCTGAAAGAAGAATCCGAGAGTGTTTGAAAGAAACAAGCGCGTTGTGTGAGAGATATAATGTTGCCTCGTTAAAACCTATCACTAGAAAATCCTGTGGAACAAAACTAGTGACAGGAAAAAGAGTACAGACCTTATATCCATCGACGCTTGAGGGAGAAGAAAGAAACGGGATGGCTGGAAGTTGTGAATCATGCCGAGCTTGACTTAAACCGTGGTAGATGCCCATCTCTGTCGAATAGATGCAAGCCGCGGGTGGTCCTCATAGCGTAAGCTAGTGAGTCGAAAATCAATCGTGCGATGTATGAGCTTGCAGAGCTGGTCTGAGGTGCGCCATTGGTGACCATGAATGCGATTGTTCCTTTCACGCCATAGGTGATAGATTGATGCTTGGAAAGCCAGCTTCAGAATAATGCGATCCGTCTGGCAAATGGAATGGTGATGCAATGAGCGAGTAGTGGCTGTCCAATCTGGATTGGTGCGATGAAGCAGGATAGGCGTGATGAGTGTGCTCCAAACTATGTAGGAGAATGGACAAGCGAAGAAAAGATGGTATCGTGTTTCGTATGGTTCACCGCAGAGCACACAAGGTTGGTTATGTCCCCACAACCTCATCTTGTTACCTGTGGATAACTTGTCTAACATAGCAAGCCACAAAATAAAAGCATATCGAGGTATAGCTTTCGAGAACCAAATAAGAGTTGACCATCGCATTCTTGGGTAGTGAGTGCGTATCTGGTTCCATGTGGCAGAGGATGTGAAATGTGGCTTGTGTTCGTCATTTAAGTGGCGCCAGAGGAATGTGTCAGCACCTGAGTCTTCTCTCGGCAATGGTAGGGCTCGAATTTGATCACCAATATCTCGATAAGTTATCACCCCTGATTGACGGATTCGCCAAGTAGAAGGGCCAACCGCATCAGAGACTGTTGCTTGGCGAGCAATGCCCAACTCCCGAATCCCTTGGAGACCTGCAAGAGAGATTAGAGGACCAAGAGGGGACCAAGGATCATACCAGAAAGAAGTGGTGCGTCCGTCTTGGATCGCAACTCGGAAAAAATTGATGGCTACTGGTCGAAGTTTGAGTAACTTCTGCCACATCCAAGAACCTGTTAAATTTTAGTTTTTAATTTTAAATAAATGAGCTTTTGATTTTTTTATATTTTAAAATAAAAGAGTGATTGTAGTTTATTTAATAAATGTATTTTTTGAGTTTTTTATTTTTTAAAATTAAATGAGTTTTTGAGTTTTATATTTTTAAAACTAAATGGGTGAACGTTGATTTTTTGGGTTATATGTTTTTATTTTTAAATGTATTACTTTTATTTTTTATTTTTTTAAATAAGCTTTTGGATTTTTATTTTTTTAAAAATAAATGAGTTATTAGTATGTTTGGTTATAGGGATAGTGTAATGGCAATTACATGTAATTAATTATGAAATAAAGGTTGTTTTTTAAATAGTCTTCCCTTTTAATATATAGGGGATATTTATTTGAATTCAATAAATACCAAGATTATACCTGATTCGCTTGTGTGGCGAGAATGAAAGGATCATATTTTCCAAGTTTTCGACGCGAGTTGATCGAAGTCACGCCAAGCTTGTCTACTTTAACACATCTACCATCAGTTGGATCATACCAACCACACATGAAAACAATACATCTCAAGTTCAACATCCCTAGGTATCAGACCTTCAATATCTCTTGAAGAATTTCATAGGACACAACATCTCAGGAAGACGACAATATACCATGATCTAAAGTTGTTTCATCCCTATCTAAGACGTTAACCTTGAAAGCAAATCCCTTCGTGCAATACTTCAGGTATGATGTTTCCTCTTGAACTTATATATATATATATATATATATATA
>OVBE01008679.1:0-16901 GCA_900406425.1 Iberis pinnata | reverse complement strand
TTTGCAAATTCACCTTTCATATCTTAAGCCATTTCATATTTTTCTATGAAATATGTTGTAATTAGGACATGTGGCAAATTTAATTTCTATATAATGTCAAAGAGATAAAAGGAATACTATTATTTAGGGTTTGAAAAATGAAAATATATGTTAAGATTGTAATCTCAATATAAAATTTATTAATGATGAATAGTATGATTCATTTTTATCAATAACGGTTCTTTTAAATTTTTAATATAAAAATTTGATAAGTCTCTTCGAAAATAAAATATTTCATTATCTACTTGCTTCTTAAAATAAAAAGATGAAATATATCTGTATATTGGTGGTTGTATAGTCTTATGCTAACAATAGACTTAGCAAAAAAAAATGGGGTTTAATCTCAATGATATAACTACAAAAAAAATTCTACAAAAAGTTATTAATTTTTTAGAGGTAAACAATCAAAAATTCATTTAATATATTTCTTACGTTCTCCTTTTTGACGTAAAATACATTTTCTAATAACTAAAGTTTGAAGACAAAAAATCACGATGTAAAAAACACAACAACCAATATGATAAGGAATAACAATCAGAATAAAAAATACCAGTTGTTGATTCTCTTTTGGCAATGAGCAACTTCATACGAAGAACATTTTATGAATTGGAAACTATGTCCAAGGATCTTTGATGTCCAATGTCGGTTACCTAAAATTAGAATGAAGGTTTCACGTATTCTATTATTTGAAATAAGATGCTTCATTAGTAGTTGACAATCACCTTAAAAGATAACATTTTGAAAGCACATCATTTATGGATACCAAATTTTCTTTAAGAAAGTTTTACATTTTACTTTTAAAAACGATTTGGTCATAGCTAAGTGTGTGGAGCCCCAATATTATGGAAACTCCTCCAACTTATCGAATTATCCAACCACATGTTACCTCTCTTGTAGATAAATGATCATATTGCATTTGATAAATCCTTATGGAGGTCTTAGTTAATAATTATGGAACTAGATTTGTTCATGGGAAAATGTAAGGCACAATCTTCTTAAACATAAATACTGTAAAATATGGTTAACTAGTCATCAACATTAGCAATGACATATTGTCCAAATTTTATTCAAAAACCAATTTGTTTCAAGACTTCCATATACATCATAGTAACCAAAAAGGTTGAACTGTTCGCGGTTCTGTTAGACTTCCATATACATCATAGTAAAATATGGTTAAATATTTTTTCTTATGTGAATTGTGGTGTATGGTAATGTCATATTTAAATATGTTGAGCACATATGAGACCAAAGACAAAGAAATAACATGTGAACATACGAATGATTTTTGAGAGGAGACATCGTATGAAATTTTTTATTTTTGGCATTAATGAAAGTTTCCAAATTCGAGTTTGCAAAACGACATTTTCGGTTGAAATGGATCGAAACATATTTGTTAACAAAATTAATTTATATCTAAACCATATTGCATAATCATCATCAGCAATTTTAGTATAAGTTCAAAAAATTATGTCTTCAATTATTGTCTTTGCCATATATATATATTAGGATTATTGTCTTCGGTCATTAATAGATATTTGATTCTTAATGATTAACTTATCAACTAGAGGAAAGATTTTTATGAAGATATTAGTTTTTCACTAAATTACATTGTTTTGTAAATTTTATCGTTTTGGTATTAGTAAATTATATTGTACAGCTATTTTGTTGAATGGCTAAAAGTAAAACAATAAAAAAATACTTCATGTTTTTATTTATTTATTATTTTATATATTTCACCATACATATCCTTATTAAGAATTTTTTATATTTAGATATTGTTAGCAAAAAATGGATACTTTCATATGGAATTATCCTCTGTTGCTTTGCTACCAGATAATGGACATAAACTGGTCACTGGCTATATAAATGTAATTTTCCCTGTATTGGAGTTTTGGCCAAATCATATATTGTGTTCATACCAAAATTTATGTGTTGTGTAGACTTAAATAAGAATTTGGCCAAAATATATGTGATTTTTAACTAGAAATATTTATTTATATCATATAAATATATACAAAACAAATATGATTAATTGGCTACATTTATTTCATCACTTACATACAATTAACCTTCGGTCATGATAATATTTAAATTAAAGTTGGTTATTCTTTTCTTATTATTTTTTGTAAAAGAATATTCTATTCAAGGCTTATAATACATTCAAAAATAGGTCCACAACAAAATCATACTCAGATCCAAAACCAAATTAAACCAAAAAATCAAATCCTGAACCTAAGAACAAATCGGTCAAGATTTCAAAAATCATGACTAAACCAAGAATTACATCATACCAAATTAAAACCAATTAAACATAATTTTGGGGAAACCTAGTTATAGTTGAGGAGAAACCTCTATTGTACAGCTGTCGCCATAAGTCTCTACGGATCTTATCGGGTCTAGATTTCAATTTCAGACCAGCATCAAGAATTGCCCACATATAAGAGACAGTGGAGGAGGAGGAAAGGCTAGTCAAAACAGTTTTTGTTGCCGCAGAGAATGAGAAATCATGGCGAGGTATAAGCTAACTGGAGAGGACATGAGACAAAACGCCATCATAGGTGGTATGGTGGAGATTTGGACACTAGGTTGCCGTCCACAAGCATATCATGGATACCTCCTACTTTTCCGGCAAGAGAGCTCCTTTTGCCGAGCAAATCCGACCGTGAATCGCATTTTCATGTCTTCCCTAAGCATCACGAGGCCATGGATGAGCTTGGTCCTTATGTATTGATGTTGACGCCTGGCTTCTCCTGCTTCACCGCTATAATGATTTATGGAAGAGATAAGCGGTGATTTTGAGTCGAGCTTCACGAAGAAGAAAATGAGCTGAAGTCTGCCGCCGCTGGATTAGTGACGATCTCAATCGCAGTGCAAGAAGACTGCAGTTAGAAAAGGTCGATTGTGGGTCTTGTCACTCCATCGTTGTCGCCTTCTCGTCAATCTACTGGAGAAAATGAAGAAAGAAGAAAGAACAAAAAAGTAGAGAGAGAATGTTTTATTCTTATATATTATTAAGTTTGTTATTCTTTATTTTTCTCTATTTACACCACATCATATATATAAATAGTCTATATATTAATTAATTTTTAACAAAATCAGAAATATTTATTAATATATTGTTTAGTCCTGCACGTCAAATTAAATCTCACTTTCACTCTTCAAGATTGATATCTCGAATTATTCTTTTTGGTCAACAAAGTACGATCCAATAAAGTGATTTACTTGAAAACTAAAAGAAAGAAGTAAATGTGTCTATATTGTTTACATACCAATACTAAGAGCATCTCCAATCCTACTCCATTTTAGAGTAAAACTTCATTTTGCAGTCAAATCTTCTTCAATTCTACTCCATTTTCCACTCTAAAATAGAGTTTTGACCAATTTCACTCCAAATTTGGAATAATTTTATTTTCCACTCCAAAATGGAGTTTAACTTTTTATTTATAAAATGATCCTTAAATTTTTAGATGTTTTCATTTTCATACTAATTATTTTTCATTTGTTTTATCCATTACACTTATAAGTGATATTTTTAATATTGTATATATTATATAACTAAGTGTCACGTATTAAGAAGTACTTAATTAAAATTATAACTAAGTGTCACGTATTGTATATATTATACTTTTAATATGTATATATTATAAAGAAGTACTTAATTAAAATTTAAAATACAAATAAAAACACAATAACATATATAACCATAAACATAAAATTAAAAATGCATAACAAGTACTACTACTAAAATTAATTTAATATGAAAAATCTAAATATTTTAGAACTCCGGTAAATCGTTTCCGGATGCACCAAGATCGTTAAAATATTGTTCAAATAAAGTAGACGGAGGATGAGCTAGTTGGTTTTGTTACGAAATGCATTAATCGACCATATGTGGGAAAAGTATAATAATGATGGTAATTAAATAAAATATATTATTTTCTATTGTTTTTCTAAGATATAATGTAATATTATTAAAATAATAATTATTTTATTCTCATTTTTTGTAATTTTTTGCAAAATTAATTAATTTGGATTAAATTACAATTTTTAAAAAGTATGGAAGAGCATTAATAATAATCAATAAGATAGTATTAGAATATGCTTATAAGATTTTTTATGGAGTAGAAAGTTACTTTAAAAAGATGAAAATATTTTATTCTCATTTTAAGAGTTAAAAAACAACATTCTAGTTCAAAGAATGGAGATAAGAAAAAATATAAAAAGTATAAAAAATGAGTGTGAATTCACCATTAATTATTTCTTTAAAATTGCATAACTCGTCTGTTTTAGAGAGTAATAATAACAATTTCATCTATGCATGAAAGTCTCTATAGAGATTTTGAAAGGAAAATGTTCAACATAATGTTCGTTTAAAAAAAATAGACTATAAGAGAGATGAGTGTATTTTTTGTTTGATAATGAGAACAACATCATATAAATGTGATTTTATTCGTATATGAGAGACAAATAGTTGATAAGGGAAATGAGCAAACATAATAAAACATTTTTATTTTGCAGAGTTGCGGTTAAAAATTTTACATTCAAAGGAAATAAAAAATACTACATACAATTGGCTTTAACTATATTTTTATTATTTTCAATTTTACTAAAGGTCTATTGATGTTATTTCCAAAATACATTTATATATCTCATTAAGCAAAATATAGTTATTACTTCTAAAATATCACTTGGAAAAAATTCGTTTCCCTAATGTGTACAAAAATAGCAATGAAACTCATAAGCTGAAGATATTATGCTCTATCGAGGGGTGATTATGATGAACTCATGGTACAAGCAATGAATATCTTGGAATCTTTTGCTAACTTGAAATGGAGATCGAATCCACTGGACTTAAGAGTTGCAAAGAGAATGGAATGAAAAGATTTAAGTGTGAAATCGTCGAGAAGAAGCAAGACACATACATCAATCGATTAGATTATCGATAGAGAACGAGAATCTAAACACAAGAATAAGGAATAAAAAGATGAGAATGACGGATCTCGAGAGTTTTATTGTGGTAGACTAATTACAATATTGATGTTAGTTCCAAGAAACATTACTATATTTGGTTAAAAAGTTCTCTGGATTTTGATTATTTAAAAAACTACACACTCAGAACTAGTGATTAGTTCATGAAAGTTTTAGTAACTATATTTTCATATCATACGAGGAAATAAATAATCATCTGAATTAATAATAAGGAATAATACATATCTATAAGATATTGATTTAATATATAATCAATTATTTTTGGAATTAGTCTCCTGAAGCAACATATATATTTATATAATCAATACAATAGTATTCGAATATATATATATATATATATATATAATGATCTCTAATCCAATATATATACAATGATCTATAATGCAATACAATTCAAAATAGTATTAAATTTTCTATGTTTCATATAATATTTGACATTTTCTTTTCTCTTCCACTTCTAAATCCAAATAAGAAAATAATTATTATTAATTTTTGTAAACAATATTGGCTATTGTAATGAGCTTTTTATATGTTATAACAAGGATTGTTGACAAAAAAAAAAGTTAGAGTGAAAGTGTGCCATATTTCTAAAATTTTATCTTAGTCATAAACAAATCTAAACATGGTGCTTAAAAAGCATATTAAGAGAACAACTTCAAAATAGATTAACATGGTAAGACAATAGTTTAGATATAAAATATTATATACGTATATATACCATAAATAAAAAAATTTGAAATGTTTAATTTTAAAAGTTTATCATCGATCTTAGACGATGATAACATGCATAAAAATGAACTTCAGTTATTTAAAATGCTAACAAACAAAATAAATATCAAAATTTAAAAAAATCTCATCTTTTAAATTTTTGTAAGACAAGTGAAAACTATAGTTTTCTTTGCAACGGAAAACCAAATATGTAAGTGAAATTTTTTTTAGTCGATGGAGAAATGTATATGAAAATTAAAATATATATATTTTTTAGGAAAAAAGAATTGATGGAATAATTTATATGAAAGCTAAAAAAAATCAACTATCACATTTATAGTTTAAATAATATAAATAAAAACATGAACTCATTGTTTTTTCTTTTAAGTTGCAAAACCATGTTTTAGAATGTGGTAATAACAAGCACTACACGTTCTAGAGATTTTAACAGAGAGAAGTTTGAGATAAGTTTGTTTGGAGAAAAAACTATAAAGGAAAGCAATGGTATGTTTTTTATTGTTTTTTTCTTTTTGATATGAGAAAAATACCATATTAAAGTATTATGTTTGTATGAGAGAGGTATATAGTCATATGTGCAAATATATTATAACTTTTTAACTTTTGAGAATTACGCTTAGGTTTTTTTTTAATTATTAAGAAATAATGTAAAAATAAAGTACGAGAAAGATTAGAATTTATTAAGGTTGGTCAACATGTACGATCATAATTTACAAGTGTTTCGTTAAGAAATTTGTTTGATTATTCTTTTTATTGTTGATATTTAAAGGTTTCATAATAAAAATGAAAACTACATTATACCGTGAAATTATTGTATTAGAATAATAACAATAAATAATATGTGATATGTTGTCTTAAATAAAAAAAAGCTTAAAACAATAGTCAACACGTCTAACTAGTTAAAATAGTTGTTCACCTTGATAAATATATTTTAGAGTTCGTATATCTATATATATATTAGAAGTTTCAAAGTCTCATTTGCTTAACTTAAACTCATTTATTTCTTGGATAGTCATGCTTCTTCGGATATACCACTCCATAAAACTTTAAGACGCGACCGCTTTTGATTTAGCGATATACATATATGATAACATGAAGCCACTCTCTCTCAAAGATTCACCATAAGAATTTTTAATGATCCAATTAGTTTACCATGGTCATCGAATCCATATCCAACTATAAGGACTTAATAAGAAGACAAATTTGAATCTCCCATATGTGGTCTATAAATATTTTGCAAAATTTAAAACAATTGATTCATATAGGAAAAGAAATAAACAATTTAATTCTTATAAACGTATTAGTTATATTCTTTATCGATCTTATATCATTAAATTAAACACTAACATTGTGAAATATGTCAATCACGAATTGTTGGATCATGATTGCATAAAGCTCATTAAGTATTGTCAACATTTGTGGTATATGCAAAGTCATCAACTATTTCAATATTGAAATAACTAGTAATGTTGTTTTTAAGTAAAACATATTTTAGTATTTTATGGTATTTTACTTCTTCATCCGAAAATTTATTTATAAAAATGTTTATTAAGAAAAAAAAATAAAGTCTTCAAAAGGAGACAAAACCTAAAAACATCTCAAGCATGCAAATGATAATAAATATACAATATGAGAGAACAGATTCAATACTTAAAACATTTAGAGGTGCTAATAATGATTTCCACATCTAATTTAGAAGAAGAAAAAACGATTTGTATATATACATTGGTGAAAGTTGTATAATCTTGTTACGAGTTTTTTCTTTTAATTAACCGAAAGATTTTCCAATAGAGGTTCAATTGGTGATAAAATAGGCCGCTACCAATATTTAAGAGACAAACAAATTTAATACGTAAAATGTCAAAAAATATCGTAGAAAGATGACGTAAATTATTGCTTCCACAGGTGAACTCTTTTTTATGTTAGATGTTTTCATCTATGAATTGATATACGTAAAATATATATTCTCTAATATATATATATATATATATATATATATATATATATTATATGATGTATAATATGTTATAAAAGAATAGTTATAGACAATATGCATACAGTCGCTATAATATAGCACACTTTTGTAATTTGACTTTGTACTTTTGAATTAAACCGTAGCAACAAAATCGATTAGTTTTCCCAAATGTGGAAAATTGTGTAGTTTTTTTCAGTATAAAAGAGATCAAAGTCTATAACTTATTTCAAGTGATATTGTGGAAGTAATACCAATTTTTTTGTTTAACCATAAATGGAAATGTTTCTTGGAAACTAACTCTAGTAACAACATAAAAATGAAAATATTTATTGAGACAAATACATAATTTAACTAAATATTTTCAAATATACATGAGGTTTGGATTTATTGTTTTTTGTTAGTTTTCCACTGTTAAATTCTAAATAAGGGAGGTTAGCGTGCTGATAATTTTTTAGCAATAATCTTTATCGATATAATGTCATTAAACTAAACACCAACGTTATGCAATATGCCAGTCACGGTTATTGGCTCGTGATTGCAAAAAGCTTATTAATTATCGTCCACATTCGTGGTATACGCAAAGTTATCAACATTTTCAGTATTTACCTATTTACATATATGTGAATATAATTTTTAATAACCAATTTCGGAAGAAAAAATTGAAACTAATAAAATTAAATATGTACTTACATTTTCTGTATGCTTGTATCAAGATATCTCAACCACGTTATTATCGATGATATTAAATGAGTATTGAACTACATTTTTCTTTGTTCATTGCAAACGGAACGGTCGTTTTTAACATTTTTTATTTTGTCATATGGAACATTATTAACCACATGTTTTATAGATAGTTCTTTGATTTGATTTTGTTGGACGATTTTATGTTGAGAAGATCTTTTATGACTCTCACCATAACAATGACCCAACATATAACTTTGGTATGGAGATAAAAGAGGAAAGAACTCAAGTTAGTTAGTGTTTTTATTTATGTCTTAAACCAAATTTTTAAAAATATAATTAAACAATATATAAAGAAGAGTTCAACATTAAGTAGTAACAGAAGATAGATGAAATAAAATAACAGAAACAAAGCAAAACAAAACAATGAAAACAAAGGTAAGTACAATTAGTTCACACTTATACAATGAGTTCACACTCATACAATGAGTTCACACTCATACAATGAGTTCACACTCAAAGGTAAGTACAATGATAGAACTCATTCAATACTTAACATATTTAGAGGTGCTAATAATGGGTTCACATCTAATTTAAAAGAAGAAAAAACGACTTGAATACATTGGTGAAAGTTGTATAATCTTGTTGCGAGTTTTTCCTTATAATTAACCGAAAGACTTTCCAACACTAATAGAGGTTCAATTGTGTATAAATTAGGCTGCTACCAATACTTAAGAGACAAGCAAATCTAATACGTAAATTGTAAAAAAATATCGTAGAAATATGACGTAAAATATTGCTTCCACATGTGAACTCTTTTTTATGTTAGATTTTTTCATCTATGAATTGAAATACGTAAAATATATATTCTCTAATATATATATATTATGTATAATACGTTATAAACAAAAAATAGTTATAGACAATATGCAAACAGTCGCCATAATATAGCACACTTTTGTAATTTGACTTTGTACTTTTGATTTAAACCGTAGCAATAAAATCGAATACTTTTCACAAAGGTGGAAAATTGTGTAGTTTTTTCAGAATAAAAGAGATCAAAGTCTATAAACCTATTTCAAGTGATATTGTCGAAGTAATACCAATTTTTTTGTTTAACCATAAATGGAAATGTTTCTTGAAAACTAACTCTAGTAACAACATCAAAATAAAAATATTTATTGAGACAAATACGTAACTAAACTAAATATTTTCAATTTTACATGAGGTTTGGTTTTATTGCTTTTTGTTAGTTTTCCACTGTTAAATTCTAAATAAGGGAGGTGAGTGTGCTGATACGTTGTTTAGCAATAATCTTTATCGATATAATATCATTAAACTAAACACCAACGTTATGCAATATGCCAGTCACGGGTTATTGGCTCATGATTGCAAGAAGCTCATTAATTATCGTCTACATTCATGGTATACGCAAAGTTATCAACCTTTTCAGTATTTACCTATTTACATATATGTAAATATAATTTTTAATAACCAATTTCGGAAGAAAAATTGAAATTAATAAAATTAAATAAGTACTTATATTTTTTGTATGCTTGTATCAATATATCTCAACAACGTTATTATTGATGATATTAAGTGAGTATTGAACTACATTTTCCTTTGTTCATTGCAAACGGAACGGTCGTTTTAATATTTTTGATTTTATCATATGGAACATTATTAACCACATGTTTTATAGATAGTTCTTTGATTTGATTTTGTTGGACGATTTTATGTTGAGAAGATCTTTTATGGTTCTCACCATACCAATGACCCAACATATAACTTTAGTATGAAGATAAAAGAGGAAAAAACTCAAGTTAATTAGTGTTTTTTACTTATGTCTTCACAAAATTTTTAAAAATATAACTAAACAATATATAAAGAAGAGTTCAACATTAAGTAGTAACAGAAGATAGATGAAATAAAATAACATAAACAAAGCAAAACAAAATAATGAATTCAAAGGTAAGTACAATGAGTTCACACTCAAAGGTAAGTACAATGATAAAATTCATTCAATACTTAAAACATTTAGAGGTGCTAATAATGATTTCCACATCTAATTTAAAAGAATAAAAAATGACTTGTATACATTGGTGAAAGTTGTATAATCTTGTTGCGAGTTTTTCTTTTAATTAACTGAAAGACTTTCCAACACTAACAGAGGTTCAGTTGGGTATAAATTAGGCTACCACCAATACTTAAGAGACAAGAAAAATTTAATACGTAAAATGTGAAAAAAAATATCGGAGAAATATGACGTAAAATATTGCTTCCACATGTGAACTCTTTTTTATGTTAGATGTTTTCATCTATGAATAGATATACGTAAAATATATATTCTCTAATATATATATATATATATATATATATGTATAATACGTTATGAACAAAAAATAGTTATAGACAATATACAAACAGTGGCTATAATATATCACACTTTTGTAATTTGACTTTGTACTTTTGATTTAAACCGTAGCAAAAAAAATCGAATATTTTTCACAAAGCTGGAAAATTGTGTAGTTTTTTCAGAATAAAAGAGATCAAAGTCTATAAACCTATTTCAAGTGACATTGTGGAAGTAATACCAATTTTTTGGTTTAACCATAAATAGAAATGTTTGTTGGAAACTAACTCTAGTAACAATATAAAAATAAAAATATTTATTGGGACAAATACATAACTAAACTAAATATTTTCAAGTATACACGAGGTTTGGATTTATTGTTTTTTGTTAGTTTTCCACTGTTAAATTCTAAATAAGGGAGGTGAGTGTGCTGATACATTTTTTAGCAATAATCTTTATCGATATAGTATCATCAAACTAAACACCAACATTGTGCAATATGCCAGTCGCGGGTTATTGGCTCATGATTGCAAGAAGATCTTATTGGACGATTTTATGTTGAGAAGATCTTTTATGGCTCTCACCATAACAATGACCCAACATATAAATTTAGTATGGAGATAAAAGAGGAAAGAACTCAAGTTAGTTAGTGTTTTTTATTTATGTCTTAAACCAAATTTAAAAAAATATAACTAAACAATATATAAAGAAGAGTTCAACATTAAGTAGTAACAGAAGATAGATGAAATAAAATAACAAAAACAAAGCAAAACAAAATAATGAAAACAAAGGTAAGTACAATGACTTCACACTCATACAATGAGTTCACACTCAAAGGTAAGTACAATGATAGAACTGATTCAATACTTAAAACATTTACAGGTGCTAATAATGATTTCCACATCTAATTTAAAAAGAAGAAAAAACAACTTGTATACATTGGTGAAAGTTGTATAATCCTGTTACGAGTTTTTTCTTTTAATTAACCGAATGACTTTCCAACACTAATAGAGGTTCAATTGAGTATAAATTAGGCTGCTATCAATACTTAAGAGACAAGCAAATATAATACATAAATTGTGAAAAATATCGTAGAAATATGACATAAAATATTGCTTCCACGTATAAACTCTTTTATGTTAGATGTTTTCATCTATGGATTGATATACGTAAAATATATATTCTCTAATATATATATATATATATATAATACGTTATAAACAAAAAAATAGATATAGACAATATGCAAACAGTCGCTATAATATAGCACACTTTTTGTAATTTGACTTTGTACTTTTGAATTAAACAGTAGCAACAAAATCGAATACTTTTTATAAAGGCGGAAAATTTTGTAGTTTTTTCAGAATAAAAGAGATGAAAGTCTATAAACCTATTTCAAGAAATATTGTGGAAGTAATATAAATTTTTTGTTTAACCATAAATGGAAATGTTTCTTGGAAACTAACTCTAGTAACAACATAAAAATAAAAATATTTATTGAGACAAATACATAACTAAACTAAATATTTTCAAGTATACATGAGGTTTCAATTTATTTATTTATTTGCTAGTTTTCCAATTTTAAATTCTATATAGTGGAGGTGAGTGTAGTAATACATTTTTTAGCAATAATCTTTATCGATATAATATCATTGAACTAAACACCAACGTTATGCAATATGTCAGTCGCAGGTTATTGGCTCATGATTGCACGGAGCTCATTAATTATCATCCACATTCGTGGTATACGCAAAGTCATCAACCTTTTCAGTATTTACCTATTTACATATACGTGAAGATAATTTTTAATAACCAATTTCAGAAGAAAACATTAAAATTAATAAAATTAAATAAGTACTTACATTTTCTGTATGCTTGTATCAAGATATCTCAACCACGTTATTATCGATGATATTAAGTGAGTATTGAACTACATTTTTCTTTGTTCATTGCAAACGGAACAGTCGTTTTAACATTTTAGATTTTTTCATATGCAGCATTATTAACCACATGTTGTGTAGATAGTTCTTTGATTTGATTTTGTTCGACGAGTTTATGTTGAGAAGATCTTTTATGGCTCTCACCATAACAATGACCCAACATATAACTTTACTATGGAGATAAAAGAGGAAAAACCTCGAGTTAATTAGTGTTTTTTATTTATGTCTTAAACCAAATTAAAAACATATAACTAAACAATATGTAAAGAAGAATTCAACATTAAGTAATAACAGAAGATAGATGAAATAAAATAACAGAAACAAAGCAAAACAAAATAATGAAAACAAAAGTAAGTACAATGAGTTCACACTCATAAAATGAGTTCACACTCAAAGGAAAGTACAATGATAGAACTGATTCAGTACTTAAAACATTTAGATGTGCTAATAGTAATTTCCACATTTAATTTAAAAGAAGAAAAAATGACTTGTATACATTGGTGAAAGTTGTATAATCTTGTTACGTGTTTTTTCTTTTAACCTAAAGACTTTCCAACACTAATAGAGGTTCAATTGGGGATAAATTAGGTTCCTACCAATATTCAAGAGATAAGAAAATTTAAAACGTAAAATGTCAAAAATATCGTAGAAAGATGACGTAAAATATAGCTTCCACATGCGAACTCTTTTTTATGTTAGATGTTTTTATCTATGAATTGATATATGTAAAATATATATTCTCTAATATATATATATATATATATATATATTATGATATATAATACGTTATAAACAAAAAAATAGATATAGACAATATGCAAACAGTCGCAATAATATAGCACAATTTTTGTAATTTGACTTTGTACTTTTGAATTAAACCGTAGCAACAAAATCGAACACTTTTCACAAAGGCGGAAAATTGTGTAGTTTTTTCAGAATAAATGAGATCAAAGTCAATAAACCTATTTCATGTTATATTGTGGAAGTAATATCAATTTTTTGTTTAACCATAAATGGAAATGTTTCTTAGAAACTAACTCTAGTAACAACATAAAAATAAAAATAATTATTGAGACAAATACATAATTAAACTAAATATTTTCAAGTATACATGAGATTTCAATTTATTGTTTTTTGCTAGTTTTCCAATGTTAAATTCTAAATAGTGGAGGTGAGTGTGCTGATACATTTTTTAGCAATAATCTTTATCGATATAATATCATTGAACTAAACACCAACGTTATGCAATACGCCAGTCGTGGGTTATTGGCTCATGATTGCACGGAGCTCATTAATTATCGTCCACATTCGTGGTATACGCAAAGTCATCAACCCTTTTAGTATTTACCTATGTATATATATGTGAATATAATTTTTAATAACCAATTTTGGAAGAAAAAATTAAAATTAATAAAATTAAATAAGTACTTACATTTTCTATATGCTTGTATCAAGATATCTCAACCACGTTATTATCGATGATATTAAGTGAGTATTGAACTAAATTTTCCTTTGTTCATTGCAAACGGAACGGTCGTTTTAACATTTTTGATTTTGTCATATGGAACATTATTAACCACATGTTGTATAGATAATTATTTGATTTGATTTTATTGGACGAGTTTATGTTGAGAAGATTTTTTATGGCTCTCACCATAGCAATGACCCAACATATAAATTTAGTATGAAGATAAAAGAGGAAAGAACTCAAGTTAGTTAGTGTTTTTTATTTATGTCTTAAACCAAATTAAAAAATATAACTAAACAATATATGAAGAAGAGTTCAACATTAAGTAGTAACAGAAGATAGATGAAATAAAATAACAGAAACAAAACAAAACAAAATAATGAAAACAAAGATAATTACAATGAGTTCACGCTCATATTATATTTTTACTTTTTTCTTTATAAAAAATGGAAAAAAAAACATAGCACAATTATCAAAAATTAAAAGGTTGGCCTATATTTGAACATTTCTCTTATCAAATATCTACCTCTCTTATATAGATATAGTCACGTTAATATGATGTTTTCATTATAAAAACAACAATAAACATACTCATCTCTCTCTCACACATTTTTTTTCTCAAACAAGCATTGTCTCGATATATATATTATAATAGTATTAGTCTCCTGTCCCAAAAAAAATAATGAGTTAACTCTCTTTTTTAATTATTACAATAGCCAATATTGCTAATGATTATCGTTTATTTGGATTTGGATAAGTTGAAGAGAAAAGAAAGAGTCAATTGTCTTCTCACAAAAAATCTAACGAATATGTGAGTATATGTTAATTTTATGGAACTGGATTATAGATTATTGTGTGTATATATACATATATATTGAGATAATGCTTGTTTGAGAAAAATTGAGAGAGAAAAGCGTTTTTTGTTGTTTTTAATAAAGAGAACATCATATTAATGTGATTATGTTTGTATAAAAAATGTAGAGGATTGATTAGAAAAATACCCAAATATAGTACAATCTTTTAATTTTTGAGATTGTGTTTAGTTTTTTTATAAAGAAATAATCTAAAGATAAAGTATGAGATATATTAAAGTTTACTGACGTTGGTCAACATGTAAGATCATAAATTACAGTTATTTCGCTAAGAAAATTTATTGCTTATTTTTTCGATATTTTAAGTGTTTTATGTTAATAAATGAAAACTACATATTGTTTTAAATTGATTGTCTTAGAAGAATAACAATAAACAACATATAATATCTTTTCTTAACTAAATAAGTATAAGATATTGATTTAATATATGATCAATTATTTTTGGAATTAGTCTCCAATTTCAAGAATATAAAGCTACATATATATTTATATAATTAGTAAAATAGTATTATAATATATACAAAAAATGATCTATAATAAAATTCAATTAAAAATAGTATTAAATATTCGTTAAAATTTCTATATTTCATAAGATATTTGATATTTTCTTTACTCTTCCACTTATCTAATACAAAGAAAAAATCATTATTACCAACTTTTGTAAACAACATTGGCTATTGTAATGAAATTTTTGAATGATATAACATCAGTTGTTGATAGAAAAAATTATAGTGAAACATGTGCCATATTTCTAAATAAATTTCTTAGTCATAAAAAAATCTAAACACGATGCTCAAAAAGCATATTAAGAGAACAGCTTCAAAATACATTAACAAAGTAAAACAATAGTTTATATATGAAATATTATATATGTATATATATATATATCATAAATGCAAAAATTTAAATGTTTAATTTTAAAAGTTTATCATCAATAGTAGGAGATGATAGCATGCATAGAAAATGAACTTCAATTATTTAAAATGCTAACAAATAAAAACAAATATCAAAATTAAGAAAATATCATATTTTAAATTTTTGTAAGACAAGTGAAAACTATAGTTTTCTTAGCAATGGAAAACCAAATATGTAAGTGGAATTTTATTTTTAGTCGGAAAATTCAAAATTAATATTTTTTATTTAGAAAAAAAGAATCGATGGAATAATTTATATGAAAGCAAAAAAACCAAAAATTAACTACCACATTTATAGTTTAAATAATATAAATAAAAACATGAACTCATTGTTTTTTCTTTTAAGTTGCAAAACCAAGTTTATAATGTGGTAATAATAAGCATTAAACTTTCTAGAGATTTTAACAGGGAGAAGTTTGAGATAATGTTTATTTGGAAAAATAAAAACTATAAAAAAGATCAATGATGTGTTTTTTATTTTTGATATGAGAAAAATACCATATTAAAGTATTATGTTTATATAAGAGAGGTAGAGAGTCATATGTACAGATATAGTACAACCTTTTAATTTTTGAGAATATTGCTTAGTTTTCTATTTTTTAATTATAATAAATAATGTAAAATTAAAGTATGAGATAGATTAGAATTTATTAAGGTTGGTCAACATGTACGATCATAATTTACATGTTTTTCGGTTAGAAATTTGTTTGTTTATTCTTGATATTTTAACGGTTTAACATTATAAATGAAAACTACATAATGCTTGCTGTGAAATGATTGTATTATAATACTAATAATAAAGAATATATGATATATTGTTTTAAATAAAAAAGCTTAAAAATAATAGTCAATAAGTCTAACTAGTTAACATGGTAGTTCACCTTGATAAATATATTTTAGAGTTCGTATATTTATTTATATATATATATATATATATATATATA
>OVBE01008678.1:0-16901 GCA_900406425.1 Iberis pinnata | reverse complement strand
AGAAAATCAGAGAAAGAGAAAGGAGAGAGAGGAAGAGTAGAGAGAGAAAGGAAAAAAAAATTTTATAACTTAATAACTTGTTTTAGAACGATTGTTGTAAATTAATTTATAACTTAATAACTTGTTTAAATATAGTTTCTAGTAATATACATAATGTCAAAAAATTGTTGTCAAGAAAAAACATAGGGAAAATAACTATTTTCATAATCTTACATTTTTATATACCAATAAAAGTGTTGAAATTCGTCTATTTATTTAAACCTTTAGGAGTTTTAAAATTTTCTTACATATTTAAATGTAACAATGACAAAGGCCAAAACTTGTTNAAAACTTGTTGAGCCCAAAAAAAAAAAAAAGGTTTTTGTCAAGGTTGGGTCCCACTAGATACCTCCACTCCATTGTTGAGTGCTTAAAAGCACCTACAAAGCACCTCTCATTTTGGCATCAGAATTAAAACCAACAAGTGTTCTTCTTTCTTTAAACACTCTATCTATTTCCTTTCACAGATCTTTCTCACTTTCCCCCCCATTCTCTCAGTTTTAAGCTAATAAAGCTTCAACCTTTCTCTTCTCACCATTATCTTTCTTTCTTTTCTCCTCTGGCTTAACTAAGGAAGAATCGAATAAAGTAGAAAACCCACTTCAAGTTAAACTAATTATTTGCCTTTTTAGCTTTCAATATGGGTTTGAAACCTAATGCCATTAAAAATGTGGCTATGGCGGCAGTTTCTGCTCTGTTTCTTTTAGGGTTCATCGTCTCTTCTGTTTCTGGGTCTGTTTCTTACGATAGCAGAGCTATTACCATCAATGGCAAAAGAAGAATCCTTATCTCTGGATCTATTCATTACCCCAGAAGCACTCCTGAGGTATGTTTGCTTCATTTTTGGGCCGCATTGTGTTAATGTTATTCCAAAAGTTTAAAGCTTTAGATGTTTCTATTCGCTTGAAGATTAGGGTTTCGTTTCTTATCTGAATGTGTGTTTATATTGTGTAGATGTGGCCAGATCTAATACAGAAAGCAAAAGAAGGAGGTTTAGATGTGATTCAAACTTATGTTTTCTGGAATGGGCATGAGCCTTCTCCTGGAAAAGTAAGATTTTTTTTCTTGTCTTTTTATGTGTGAACAAAGTTCTAATTCATTGGATTCCACTTTATGTGTTTTATTTTGGATTTATCTGCAGTATTATTTCGAAGGCAATTATGATTTGGTTAAGTTTGTCAAGTTGGTTAAACAATCTGGACTCTATCTTCATCTAAGGATTGGTCCTTATGTCTGTGCAGAATGGAACTTTGGGTAATTATATTTCTAATTTTGTTTATGCAACTGTTCTTAAACCTGTAAATAGAAAGTTTAAAAGGAGAAACAACTCTAAATTTGATTGTTTTGTTTTGTTTAATTTCTCAGTGGATTTCCTGTTTGGCTTAAGTACATTCCAGGGATTAGCTTCAGAACAGATAATGGTCCATTCAAGGTTAGACATGTTTTTACTAACTAATCTATCTTCACTTTGAAGCTATCAAACTCCACACTTGATTATTGACCTTTGTTTAACTCTTATGATAATAACTTCGAAGGCTCAAATGCAAAGATTCACTACAAAGATTGTTAACATGATGAAAGCTGAGAGGTTGTTTGAATCTCAAGGCGGTCCTATAATCCTTTCTCAGGTTAATAAAAACTAACACTTCCAAGTGAATTATACAATTCTACAAGAGAGTGAGAGTGGGACTTATTAGACTTGTTGTTTGTTATCTAACAGATTGAAAATGAATATGGACCAATGGAATATGAACTCGGTGCACCAGGAAAGTCTTACACTAATTGGGCAGCTAAGATGGCTGTGGGGCTAGGCACTGGTGTCCCTTGGGTCATGTGTAAACAAGACGATGCTCCCGACCCCATTGTGAGTTCTTTTGTCTTGTCTCTAGAACATTTTCTTCTTTAGCTGTATGCTATTGTATTTCTTCTTTCTTTTTGATGAAATCATTTTATTAAATATTAGTATTTGCTTAAGTTGCACATGCTCTGGTCTTACTTCTTTTCATGATCCTTTTAAAATCTGATTATTTAACTTCTTTCTGTCTCTAATAATAATATTCAATCATATAAGTAATTCTTTAGGTTCTTGTATTGCTGAGGTCAACAACAACCCATGTGGATTGATCATTAATATGTGCAGTGTCTTTCTTTCCTTGATGAATCTATGATTGCTTTCTGCTAGATCAATGCTTGCAATGGCTTCTATTGTGATTACTTCTCTCCAAACAAGGCTTATAAACCCAAAATGTGGACTGAAGCATGGACCGGATGGTAAGCAGAAAATTCAAAGTAAGATATGAATTCTGTGATTGTTTCACTGTGATCTCACTAGGTTTTCTCTATGTTTTACAGGTTTACAAAGTTTGGAGGCCCGGTTCCCTATCGTCCAGCTGAAGATATGGCCTTTTCAGTTGCAAGGTTTATCCAAAAGGGTGGATCTTTCATCAATTACTATATGGTAAATCTAAAGTTGTTGTCTTTCTTTTTGAGCTTTTTTTATCCTCATACACGAGTCTTGTTATCAGTATCACGGTGGAACCAATTTTGGTCGAACTGCTGGTGGTCCGTTTATTGCAACTAGCTATGATTATGACGCTCCTCTTGATGAATATGGTAAGCTTACTAAATCTCAAATTTTCTACCTAAAGTCATAATCATTGTCTTTATATATATTGTGTATTATTTTCAAACAGGACTTAAAAGGCAGCCTAAATGGGGACACTTGAAAGATTTGCATAGAGCAATCAAGCTTTGTGAGCCAGCATTAGTATCAGGCGAGCCCACGAGAATGCCCCTTGGAAATTATCAAGAGGTCTCAACTCAAAAGCCTTCTTCATTGGTCTTTATAGTTGTTTTTGCTTTGGTCATCTTTATAAACTTCTGGACATTTGTGAATTTGCAGGCTCATGTCTACAAATCGAAATCTGGAGCTTGTTCTGCATTTTTAGCAAATTATAATCCAAGATCTTACGCCAAAGTTTCTTTTGGAAGCAACCACTACAATCTACCTCCTTGGTCTATTAGTATTCTCCCAGATTGCAAAAACACAGTTTACAACACAGCCAGGGTAAGAAGAATCAGTATATGTAATCTTTTTCTTCTTTGTTTTCTCTGAGTACTGATAATGATATGTTGGTTTTTGGATATAGGTTGGTGCTCAAACTTCAAGGATGAAAATGGTTCGGGTTCCTGTTCATGGAGGATTATCTTGGCAAGCATACAATGAAGACCCATCAACTTACATTGATGAGTCATTCACAATGGTTGGATTAGTGGAACAGATTAACACTACACGCGACACCTCAGATTACCTGTGGTACATGACTGAGTAAGTATCCATAGTAGAATCTATCAACAACAATTAAATGTGGGAGAATTCTCTTAAATGCTTTTTTTTTACTTCTTTACGAACTGTCGATTTCTTTGATTTTGTAGTGTTAAAGTTGATTCCAACGAAGGATTTTTGAGAACTGGAGATTTGCCAACTCTTACCGTTTTGTCAGCTGGTCATGCTATGCATGTGTTCATCAATGGCCAGTTATCTGGTAATTGCTTTGTTTAATAGTTTTAAATATTGCAAATCTTAGATAAGTTCGCATCATTTTGACATGTTTCTGCTGTCACTTATCCAGGATCTTCCTATGGTAGCTTAGATTCTCCTAAGTTAACATTTCGAAAAGGTGTGAATCTAAGAGCTGGTTTCAACAAAATTGCGATACTAAGCATAGCTGTTGGTCTCCCGGTTAGTCCTCAATCTTTCCTAATCGATTCCTTTCTCCAAACACTAAGTTCAACTTAAGAGATGTTCTTAATCTCTGTGTTTTGATACAATGCAGAATGTGGGTCCACATTTTGAGACATGGAATGCTGGAGTTCTTGGTCCAGTTTCATTGAATGGTCTCAATGGGGGACGAAGAGATCTATCCTGGCAGAAATGGACATATAAGGTACTTAAACAAAAAAACCTCATCTGTTGCATAGTTTATGTTTGTGTCAGTCTACTGATTAGTGATTACTCTCAGGTTGGTCTCAAAGGAGAGAGTTTAAGTCTTCATTCACTTAGTGGGAGCTCATCGGTTGAATGGGCAGAAGGTGCATATGTGGCACAAAAGCAGCCACTTACTTGGTATAAGGTAAACCTCTTTTAGTTTATCTTTAATGAAGCATTCTTTGTTGTGGATATAAATTAGTTTCAGGTAATTTGAAATGTCTCCATTGGCTTGCTTCCAGACAACGTTCTCTGCTCCAGCGGGCGATTCACCATTAGCAATAGACATGAGCAGTATGGGAAAAGGTCAGATATGGATTAATGGGCAGAGCGTAGGACGTCACTGGCCTGCTTATAAAGCAGTTGGTTCTTGCAGCGAGTGTTCGTATGCTGGAACATTCAATGAGGACAAGTGCTTAAGAAACTGTGGAGAGGCTTCTCAAAGATGGTACCATGTCCCAAGATCATGGCTGAAACCAACTGGCAATCTTTTGGTTGTATTTGAGGAATGGGGAGGAGATCCAAATGGAATCTCATTGGTTAGAAGGGAAGTGGACAGTGTTTGTGCAGATATCTATGAATGGCAATCAACACTGGTGAATTACCAATTACATGCTTCTGGGAAAGTTAAGAAACCACTGCATCCCAAAGTGCATTTACAATGTGGCCCGGGACAGAAAATAACCACAGTGAAGTTTGCTAGCTTTGGAACACCTCAAGGTACTTGTGGTAGCTACCGCCAAGGAAGCTGTCATGCTCATCACTCCTATGATGCTTTTAACAGAGTAAGCTTCCTCAAAGTTTCTTTCTTTGCTCTGTTTTGAGGCTTGATAAGTGTTCTAAAGGTTGTGTTTTTTGTTGTTGCAGCTTTGTGTTGGGCAGAATTGGTGTTCTGTAACTGTAGCACCAGAGATGTTTGGTGGAGATCCATGTCCAAATGTGATGAAGAAACTCGCGGTTGAAGCAGTTTGTGCTTAAATGAAAACTTTAAAGATGGTCACTTTTCGCGCAATTCTTACAGGTTTGGTATTGTAGTCGTATTGGTTCTAGCTATTTACTATGGTGGAAGTTGTACAAAAGGGACACAACACACCATTCAACAATTTGCAGATTTATGATTTATATGTAAATAAGCGTGGAATGGGTTTATAACTGTAACCCAAGAAAGAAGATGAAGAAGAAGCACACTGAGACTGGAGTATCTGAGTCCATGTGTAGATTCTATAATAGAAGCAAACTGAGATTAAACTATTTTCTGGGTTTTACCTTTGTTGTTGCTACTGTTGTTAGTTGTGACATTCTCCGCAATTATCTCATTGCCAAATTTAGTATATGTATTGTTTTTATCTTACTCTGCAATCAAAGTCTACATTTTTATGATTGTCTTGACCATTTGTAAGAGCTTCTTATAATCAAACTGTTCCATCCTCCAAAGTTAAAGTGTCAAACTTTATTGGATTTGAGATTGTATAAACAAGTTAACGAACACTACCGCAAAACCCAGTTCGTCTAATGTTTAACTATGTGAAGCTAATTCGTCGATCCTTCTCTGAACAATGCTCCAATGGTCGTCTTCAAGAAGCTTTACTAGAGATGGCCGTTTTAGGCCCTGAGATGGGTTTCCATGGTTACCTCGAGTTGTTAAATGAATGTTTGGATAAAAGGGCTCTTAGAGAAGGTCAAAGAGTCCATTCCCACATGATCAAAACACATTACCTTCCTGCAACCTACCTTCGAACTCGTCTGCTCATTTTCTACGGTAAGTGCGATTGTTTAGATGATGCACGGAAAGTGCTCGACGAAATGCCTGAGAAGAATGTTGTTTCCTGGACTGCTATGATCTCGCGTTATTCTCAAACTGGAAACTCTTCTGAGGCTCTTACTGTGTTTGCAGAGATGATGAGATCAGATGGAAAACCTAATGAGTTCACATTCGCTTCTGTTCTAACCTCTTGTATACGTGCTTCTGGACTATTTCTAGGTAAGCAAATCCATGGACTTATAATTAAGTGGAATTACGATTCTCACATCTTTGTAGGAAGCTCTCTTCTTGATATGTATGCTAAAGCTGGTAAAATCGAAGAAGCTCGTGAGATTTTCGAGTGTTTACCTGAGAGAGATGTTGTTTCATGTACTGCTATTATTGCTGGCTATGCACAATTAGGTATTGATGAAGAAGCTTTAGAGATGTTCCAGAGACTGCAAAGTGAAGGAATGAGTCCGAATTATGTCACTTATGCTAGTGTTTTAACAGCATTATCTGGACTTGCTTTGTTAGATCATGGCAAGCAAGCTCATTGCCATGTTTTAAGACGTGAACTTCCTTTCTATACTGTTCTGCAAAACTCTCTAATCGATATGTATTTGAAATGTGGGAATCTCTGTTATGCTCGACGGCTTTTTGATAACATGCCTGAAAGGACATCGATTTCGTGGAACACAATGCTTGTGGGATATAGTAAACATGGTTTAGGAAAAGAAGTTCTGCAGCTCTTTAAATTGATGAGAGATGAGAAGAGAGTAAAGCCTGATTCAGTTACTCTTTTAGCTGTCTTATCTGGTTGCAGCCATGGAAGATTAGAAGACACAGGGCTAATTATATTTAATGACATGATAGCTGGAGATTACGGGATTAAGCCTAACACTGAGCATTATGGTTGTATCGTTGATATGCTTGGTCGTGCTGGTAGGATTGAGGAGGCTTTTGAATTTATCAAAAGAATGCCTTTTGAGCCAAGTGCAGGTGTCTTAGGTTCTCTTTTAGGAGCTTGTAGGGTTCACTTATCTGTAGACGCAGGAGAATCTATAGGTCGTAGACTCATTGAAATCGAACCAGAAAATGCAGGAAACTATGTTATTCTCTCTAACCTCTATGCTTCTGCAGGAAGATGGGAAGATGTAAAGAATTTAAGAGCATTGATGATGCAGAACTCTGTTACAAAAGAACCTGGAAGAAGCTGGATTCAACATGATCAAACTTTGCATTACTTCCACGCGAATGATCGTACTCATCCAAGAAGAGAAGATGTGTTTGCTAAATTGAAAGATATATTGATTAAAATGAAACAAGCTGGTTATGTTCCTGATCTTAGTTGTGTTTTATATGATGTTGATGAAGAGCAAAAGGAGAAGATGTTACTTGGCCATAGTGAGAAACTAGCCTTGACTTTTGGGTTGATTGCTACTAGTGATGGAACTCCGATTAGAGTCTTTAAGAATCTACGTATATGCGTTGATTGTCATAACTTTGCTAAGATCTTCTCAAATGTTTTTGAAAGAGAAGTGACATTAAGAGATAAAAACCGGTTCCATCACATTGTCCAAGGGATTTGTTCCTGTGGAGATTACTGGTGAATTTAGTTCTTATACTTTGTTACAGCTACGAATCTTACAACCAAACATACAAAAAGTTCAATGCAGATATCCGTTGGGTTCTAGTCGATTTTCACCGAAGAGTAGATCTTTCGCACGAACCAGAAGCAAGCATAGAAACCGATAGTACCAGTTAGGACGAAGAAGGCGTAAGAGATGATGATCATGTAGCCAAAGTAGAGCATTCCTGAGACTAGCTTTGTTATCTCCAGCTTTGTGAAGAAGTAGAAGATTGAGTAGAGGAAGAGGTAGAAAGCAGATGAGCCTGCAGTTAAGTAAGCTCTCCACCACCAGTTGTAGTCTTCGCCACAAAGCTGGAAGTAGCAAAGAACCACTGTGATCTCTGCGCAGGTGACAATCAAGATCAAGAACACTATGAAGAGGAACCCAAAGATGTAGTAGAACTGGTTTAGCCATATTGATGTCAGGATGAAAAAGAGCTCGATAAAGACTGCGCCAAATGGTAAAATGCCTCCTATTAATATGGAGAACACCGGTTTCATGTACCACGGTTGCTCTGGTACTTGCCTTGGGATCTTGTTTGTCTTAACCGGATCTTCGATCGCTGGCTTCTTGTAACCCAGATAGCTACCAATGAATACTAATGGGACTGAGATGCCAAACCAGAGGCAGAAGAGAGCAAACATTGTACCAAAAGGTATGGCTCCAGATGACTGCTCTCCCCAAATGAGAGCATTCAGTATAAAGAAGATCACGAAAAGGATACCGGGAAACATGAACGCAGTCTTCAAAGTCATTCTCTTCCACTTGTTTCCTTTGAACATTTTGTGAAGGCGAGACGATGAGTAACCAGCGAGTATGCCCATGAAAACCCACAAGAGAACCATGGCAGTCATAAGCCCTCCTCTGTTAGATGGAGACAAGAAACCGAGCAACGCAAACATCATTGTAACAAGCGACATTCCAAAGATCTGAACACCTGTACCAACATAAACACACAATAATCCTGAGTTCACTGGTGCCCTGAAGACATCTCCATGTACAAGCTTCCACCCAGTCTCTTCTTGAGCTTCATCTTGAGTCTCGAGCTGATTGTAGTTTGAGATATCTTTGTATAGAGTTCTCATCATAATCATAGCTACCATTCCAGAGAGGAAAAGGACAATCATAAGTGAATTTATAATGGAAAACCAATGGATTTGATCATCATTCATGAGAAGGTAAGTGTCCCAACGAGAAGCCCATTTGATTTCACTCTCCTACAAATTCAAATTCCAAAAAAAAACGCTTAGAAAACCGAAAAGTAAAGTAAAAGAAGTCTAGAGATACATTCCCTATACCTTAAATGAGACATCATATGTAAACACAATTTCTTTTCCTTCACCAACTTCTTGAGGGACAGTATTGCTTTGGATCAAATTCTTTGTGTCCTTATTGCATGTTGTTAGCTGAGGATTGTTATCATCCCACTCCTTGTACTCATGCAAGATACTATCCAAAAGATAAGCTTATACAAATCGAGAAGCATAGGTTAATAACCAGTAAGCAATACCTGTTAGGAGTAACTTCAAATCCAACGATTCTAGCAGAATCAGACTCTTGATCTCTATGGTACATAACTCGGAAACTCAAGTGATTATGGATAAAATATTTTTCCTCTTTGCTCTACAAACACCAAACAACTAATGGTTAGTATAAGAGAAAGTAAAAAAGAATTGAGAAGTGCATAGACAAAGTTTTAAGGCATACTCCTTCATAACTTCCTTTAAATCCAACACGGAAACCGTGTTCATAAGTAGTTGACGGACTTCCATCTCTCCTTTGTCTAAGTACAGCTACTGGAAGATTATCAAGAATCCTGTATAGAAATTTGGGTTAAGGTTTGCAGCTTACTCAAAAGAAATCTAGGAAACGCATGCTAACTACATACATATTAGCTCGGTACTCATCATCAATCTTTTCCTTGAAATTTTTTGTGGACTCAGCGTCAAGTTTAGCACGGCAACCTACTTTGCAAGGCTGATCCTCGAGCATTTGAAACTGAAAATTTTCATTCAAGAATGTCAACATCGAGGTCTAAAAGAATTCTTAACAACATTTTATAGCTAGAACGATAGGTATTGCTTACAGTATAAACCGAATTCTCAATGCGGTCTCCTCTTAGAACCTCTCCTAGATTTTCAGCATTGTTCACGATCTTAGGCGGCTTACAGTATTTGAGATAGTAGTAATCATAAGGAAGTTGAGTCTTTGTGGAAGACAATTTGTTCACTTTGACATAAAGGGGATCACCCTGTTACAAAGCACAGGAAAACAACAAATCAAGAACTGAAACACCAAGTTACTAATAAACCAAAAAGATCCGGAAGCACAATTTTCAAATGCAGATACATGGATTTAGATTGAATGTAGTTCGAGATTGAATCGCTGGTGTGTATCATCATATCAAACAAAGTCAATGAAACCATCCGGAAGAACACAAATCAAAATCTTTAATCAGAAACACAGATCTCTACACCCCCATAGCTTACACTTAATACGCTCAACAATCATCTCTCGATCTACAAGACGGTTCAAGTTTCGTTTGCAAGAATTAAAAACCAAAGATGAATAAAAAATCAAACTTTCAGTTTCAATTCTTCTTTGGGATTCAAAACTTTCATCGACCCAATCAATATTAGCTAACGGTAGGCACAAAATTTCCAGAAGATGTAGATGAAATGACAGACTAGAAGAATATATCAATCAGAACCATAAAAAGTAGATCGATCTTCTCGTCGGAAAATCCGAGATCGGGAAAAAGCCCCAAAAGAGTACCTTCTGAAAATCGCGAGGCGCAACTCCGGGAAGATAGAAAGCGCGAGAGATTGAGAAAGATAGGAAAGAGAGGAAGAGAGTGGCGTAGAATCGAAAGCTACTTCCTTTCGTCTTCTTCGTCATTTTGCTTCTGTGTAATCTCCACTGATGCTTTTCAGATAAAAGTTGCCGGAGCAATAAGAAAGCCTCTTCAAATAGGAGTTTGCGAGTACGACGTCGTTTTCGAGGTTTGTGATTGTGATCGCTTACAAATAAGAAAGTGTAAAAATATGTTTCCTTTTTTCTTTTTGTTGTCAATTTGTTTCAATCAATAAGAAATTAACTTGAGATCAATTTCTTTACTTTTATGACATTTGTTATATGTTGGAAATTATCTTTTTATGCACATATGTGTAAGGAAAGATATCAGAGTATTCAGTTTTAGACAAGCTTTAGATTTGGTTTCATAATTCAAAACTAATTTGATTTAAAAAGTGTGATTATTTGAAGATTCGGAAGAAGCTTAATATAAAAGCAAAGAGGTGTATGTATGGTTTGGACAGCTAAGTTTATATAAGTCTATGACATTCATACTAATAAATAACTTATATATTTTTTGGGTCAACATCAATCCTCAAGAAGTAACTTAAGCTTTAGTTTTTGTAACGAATCATTTAGTAAGCGAGTTGATGATTAGGAAATTAGGATAGGGAATAGAAACAACTTTTCTAGCAAGTGATGTTTTAAAAAAAAAAGTTTGTTCAAGTCAAAAAAGAAAAAAGAAAGAAAAAGTATTTAGTTTCTATGGAAAAACTAAACTGAAGAAAAGAAACATTATGTGGATCAAATGGAGTTAGAGCACACACTCAGTGGTTCTTAACATTAAATTAGTGTTAAACAATGGTATAATCACATTTAAGAAACTTTTTAACATAGTAGAAACTTTTAAGGTTTTTAATAATTAAAAATATTAGTTTTAGATTTCACAATTTTTTGCCAAATCTCATCAAACATATTGGTAACAATAGTTTATGTTGAGGTTTTAAGAATTCATTTTTTCAAATATAAGTTTTGGAGACAATAAAAACATAAAAACATGAAGTCAAGAAGAATGTTTTTGGAGACAATCAAAACATTTGCTTCATAACAAGTAAAAAGAGACATCATAACATGGAGTTTTGGAGACAAAAATTGATTAGCAACATACCTTGGTTTCCAATGAGGACTCCAAGACAGATACCAATCCATTGTCGTCTGAACTCCAAGACATAGACCAAGTCATTCTCTTTACCTGCATCAAATGATAATCAGATTCATAACATAAATAACAAAGACATAATATGATATGCAGATTCACAAAAGATTACACAGAGACAACAAAGAAGATTAGACAAAGACATAACACAACTACACAGAGACAAAACAGAGATAAGCACAGAGACAAACACAATTACACAAAACAACAATAGCAAGATTGAAACACAAAACACAATTTCCATTACACAACACTTTTGTTACAAACATTACACACATTACAAAGAAGAAACACAAACATTTAGATCCTAAAATAAGTTAACAAAGAAGAAACATAAACACAAACAAATAGCAAATATATTAAGCTTCAGAGTCAAACACAAACAAGTTAAAGATCCTCCTTAAGAATGTCACTGATGAGCTTCTCCTTCAAGGCAGTCTCTGACTCTGTGAGTTGCTCCTTCTTAGATAGGAGACTGTCAAGAAGGTTCTGCCTACCAAGCTCCTTCTTTAGTGCCAAGTCCTTCTCCTTGATGGACCACATGTTTTGGTTAAAAAAAAGTGATGATGCCTCAAATTATGATGATTTTGCTTTGCTAGACTTCTTTTTTCCCTTTACCTTTAACTTAGCAGCCTTCACACCTTCTGCCATTGGTTCAACAGATTCAGCTTCTGGAAACATGGAGCTTGCTTCTTGCTCATTCACCTTCCTCTTTTTCGAACCTCCCTCAACATTTCCACTTAAGAGAGAACACCATTTCTGGTCATACCTTAAATCTAACAAGGCGTGTTCTAAATTGAACTTAGGCTTGTGATCCTGAAGATAAATGGCATAGGCATTCTTCAACACATCATCATCATTCATATCACTGGATTTGTGTCTTGTTGCAGCCTCAAATGCACCAGCAAACTTACTAACATAATCATTAATTTTCTGCTATCTTTGCTTGCTTTTTATTGGCTCTCTCTTCTCAACATCTTTCAGTTGTGGAGCAGCATTGAAGTACACACATACACGCTTCCAGAAAGTGTTTTGTCTTTGCTCATCGACTAGCACTGAATCCTTTGATGTGTTGAGCCATGCAGAACAGAGAACAACATCTTATGTGGGACTCCACTTTTTTCTCTTCTCATTGGCAGCAGTCCTAGCATGAGCAAGTGATTCAAGGCCAACAGAAGGAGAATGGTGTATCATTTGGGATTCACGGCCAACAGAAGGAGAAAAGAAACCCATAGGGATATGAGTTCCTTGTTGACTGCTTAGAAGCTCTAAGAAATTAGAGGGTTGAGAAAAAGGATCCATTCAAGAAATTGTTTCTGATTTTTTGTTCAACTAAAGTTACTGATGAAAGTATGAAGAAAGGTTAACATTTTCTTTGAGTTTAATAGTATAGATGTCTACAAGTTGAGTTGTTAACTAGCATTCAATGTTTATTAAATCAAACATTAACACTACAACAACCATTAACACTACAACAACCATTAGCCAATCACTGCAACAACCACTAATACTAGCAACTTATGAATTCACAGAGAATACAAAGTATTCACAAAGATATCACACAACTATCACAAAGACTTCACAAAGAATTCACACAACTATCACATAGCTAATGCTAATTCTAAACTATCACAAAGAATTAACTAAATAATCACCAAAAGAAGCAAAAAATTAATCACTAATTTACCTGGAATTAAGAAACAGAACCCAAAGAAGAAAACTATCCTCCAGCTTCTTCCTTTCTTCTTCTTCTTCTTTTTCTGAAATTGAGAAACAAAACATGCAAAATCATTGAATACGCAAATAGGGAGTTATAGAAACAGAACATGCAAATCGAAAACACAACATCACAAGATTCATGAAAATAAACCCAAAATCGAAAATATAAATTAACACAACAACTAAATTAACCATTGAAGACGCAAATAGGAGTAACGAGATGACTTATCTTCATATCGTATTGCCAATTTCAACCAAAGCCGCCGGAGAAGCAACCATCATTTTCTCCAAAATCGCCAAAGGAATCACACCGGACTCCAATTTCTTCGCATCTCGCGCATATTTTTTTGGGCCAATCATAGCGTGCCACGTGCCGATCCTGATACGAGTCCGAAATACACATACGAAGGACCGAGCCTACTGAATGAAATATGGATTGAGATTAAAAAATTAATCTTTTAGTTTAAGAACCTCAGTATCTGTGCGCGTTGTACATGATCTTATGGTTTAAAGCCTGATCACACAAGTTAATAATTTACATACTCAAAGATTTAAAAGAAAAAGCTAATGCTTTGTGACATTTGAAGCTAGTGGGGAATGTAGAACTATTTTTTAACGGGGGCATCTGAACCTAATTACTAGAAATATGCAACAAAATTTAACTAATTTAGACATAAAAAAATAATTTGTTAAAAATTAGTGTGATTATTCATCACTTGCTACCACTAATCATATCTATGTGTTTGACAAGTGTCATGAAGATTAGTGATTATTCATCATCTTAGTACGCCCATCCTACTTAACTTGTTGACACATGTTTGTGTATGTGTCATATGTGTAAGTCCTTCTCATTAGTATAAACAGAGGTTGTAACTCATTTGTAAAGAGATAAGAATAAGAAGAAATAAAAGCATAAGTATAATCTTTCTCTCCAAATTCTTACCAAAATAATTCTTAGTTAGTCACTTTATAAAGTTCATAGAGAAGTTAATATATTAGTGCTCTAAATCTAAAGACTTAATTCATATTATGTTCTTGGATTAGAGTCTATTTTCATATCACGTTATCAGCACGAACGCTCTACGGTCAATCTTCATCCGTTCAATCCGTTCAGTTCCTAAACCTGTTCAATCCCAAATTTCCAGGTAGGATAATGTAAGTTGAATTTATTTATCTATTTGTTATATATGATGAACTGTTATTCGTTATGCTATTTTTATTATGACATTTGCCTAAAATATTTATTATATTATTTTATATGCATGTTGAAGTAAAATTTTGAATTTAATTATGTTTTATAATTTAATGTTTTTATTGTACTAAAACTTAAAAGTTTTTGCTAAGTTTATAATGCATAAATTATTTTAATAATGTATATAGTTATCATGTCAAATTTGGAAAATCTAGCAATTAATGCCCTTGATGTTTTTGGAAGAAACTATATGACATGTGCAGTAAATGCAAAAATACATTTAAAAGTAAAAGAGCTTATTAGTGCAATTGATAAATCTTAAACAACTCCTGAAGAGAAAAAGGCTAAGGCCATGTTATTTTTACGCCACCATATTCATAATGATTTAAAGAATGAATATATTACGCAAGAAGATCCTGCAGATCTCTGGGTATCCCTGAAGGATAGGTTTGATCACCAGAAGTATGTGATCTTACCAAAAGCCAAGCATGAATGGCTGAATCTCCGGTTTCAGGATTATAAAAATGTTGGAGATTATAACTCTGCCTTGTTTGGAATAACTTCTAAAATGAATTTGTGTGGAGAAAAAGTGAGTGATTATGATATGATAGAAAAAACGCTCCAAACATTTCGTCCTGGAAATGTCCTCCTCCAACAACAATATCGAGCAAGTGGATACATAGAGTATTCACAGTTAATGCAAGTCCTCTTAGTTGCTGAACAGAACAATGAGCTTGTGATGGCGAACCATCAAACTCGTCCAACTGGATTAACCCCATTCCCTGAAGTGAATGTGGCGTCATCCAGTCATAGTAATTTGCAAGGACGTGGATGTGGCCGCGGTCGAGGTCATGGTCACGATTATGGATGAGTAAGAGGACAAGGCAGAGGATATTATAATCGTAATTTGGAGAAACAAATTAAGAAGTTTCCGGGAAATGATGGTGGTCGTATAATGAAAAGACAATGTGAAGATTCTTGTTACAAATATGGTGGAAAGGGCCACTGATTGCGTACCTGTCGTACGCCAAAACATCTAGTTGACCTGTACCAAGAATCTCTGAAAACGAAAGAGAAAAGAGTTGAAACAAATTTCGCTCATAAAGCCGGACATAGTTTCCATGGCTTAGATGAAGATACTCATCTAGATGTTGTAGAATTCCTTGATCCAAGAGCATTAATGGAAAATATTGACTAAGAAATGAATGACATGATAACTTTGTTTAAAAACTATGTTTTTGTATTAAAATAATTTTCTTGTAATATAAGGTATCATTTGTAGTATAAATATCGTACTTTTTATATCTTAAAGCATATTTTATGATTACTTAGAAAAATGTCAAAATTTGAGATCAAAGATGGAGATACTTGTCTGGCAGACAGTGCGACAACGCACACAATACTTAAAGATAAAATGTATTTCTCCGATCTAAAAATAGCAAACTCCGCCGGAAGCGTGAGTACTGTATCAGGGGATGCAAAGATAATTTTAGGCTCCGGAAGAGCTAGTTTTTCAATGCCAAAGGGGACACAATTTGAGTTAAGTAATGTTTTATATTCCCCTAAATCTAAAAGAAACTTGTTAAGTTTCAGAGATATCTGAGAGAATGGATATCATGTAAAAAAAAGTGAGTAAAAGTGGCACTGAATATCTTTGCATTACATCAGAGGATAAATATATATTAGAAGAGTTGCCAATGTTATCCTCATGATTATATGCCACGACGATATATAAAATTGAATTGTATGTTACATTAAGCCCGAAGTTTACTAGTACATTTAAAGTGTGGCATGAAAGGCTTGGTCACCCTGGTTCAGTGATGATGAGGAAAATTATAGAAAACTCTAGTGGCCATCCATTGAAAAACTATAAGATTTTTCAATCGAGCGAGTTTTCGTGTAGTGCATGTTCTCAAAGAAAGTTAATAACTCGGCCATCAATAACAAAGGTTGGGAATGAATCACCTGAGTTTTTGGAAAGAATACATGGTGATATATGTGGACCTATACATCCTTCATGCGGGCCGTTTCAATATTTTATGGTATTAATTGACGCATCCAGAAAATGGTCACATGTATGTCTTTTGACAACACGAAATACGACTTTTGCAAAATTCATTGCCCAAATAATAAAGTAAATGGCTCAATTCCCAGATTATGCCATAAAGAAAGTAAGGCTTGATAATGCTGATGAATTTAATTCAAAAGTATTTAATGAGTATTGTATGTCACTGGGGATTGATGTTGAGCATCCAGTACCCCCACGTTCATACTCATAATGGCATGACCGAGTCTTTGATAAAACGGTTGCAACTGATTGCAAGACCGTTGATATTGAGAACACGACTCCCAATCTCAGTGTGGGGACATGCTATTTTGCATGCAACATCATTTGTTCAAATTAGACCAAGTGCATATCATGAGTTTTCCCTGTTGGAATTAACTTCTGGCCAGAAGCCGAATAGTCCCCATCTTCGTGTTTTCGAATGTGCGGTATATGTGCCTGTAGCACCACCACAAAAAACAAAGATGGGACCACAAAGGAGATTGGGTATATATGTTGGGTATACATCACCAAG
>OVBE01008677.1:0-16903 GCA_900406425.1 Iberis pinnata | reverse complement strand
GTTATGGGTTCCCTTTAGCTCTTCAATTGCTAGCTTTCCAGTCGATTCCGCTGTTGGCCAAAAGGCTCAAAGAAAATAGCGACTGTAAATCATTTTGGGACAAGCCTTACGTTGAAGGTGTGATCATTCACCAAAGAGACATATTAGAGTGTGAACCGGATCCAGTTGTAAGTTTTTTGTAACATTAATCTGTTTTTTTTTTTCATAACATTAAACTGATTTTTTCCATGACATTAATCTTATTTTCTTGTTGATACGCTTAGTTGGCTGTAGCTCCATTCTTAGTGGGAGAGGGAATCGAGCAATATGCTATTTACACTTGGAAAGATGAATTTCCTGATTCTAGGGTTGACTATATGGACCGTTTAATAAAGGAAGGTCATGTGTTTGAGGAGCAAGAGTGGCCTACTTTTATCATATCTATACCATGCACACACCGAGCAACTATTAAGTTGCATGTTCGGAAACAAAATGTTGGTGGTGGAGCAGACGCAGAGTCAAGTTCTAGAGGAGATGTCAACGTTGGGTTAGCTGGCAAACGTTGTGGTATGTTTTTGAAGTCTTAATCACACATCATACGTTAATGGTTAATTAGCATATGACTTCGTTCACAGTAATCAGTCATGTTAAAATAATGCATACATATGCATGTAATTTATACTATGAATTGGAATTATTCATATGAACGTAAAGGCAGTCACGTGAATATTATTGTTTCTGGTTGATCTTGTGTTTAAAATCATGTCCCGTTTAGATTGTGATGTAGAGAAACGCATGAAGGTGTTTGTAGAGGAAATTAAGTCATGGGTGGGAGAACAAATACAAGATATGAAAGCATTTTTAATTGGAGAATTGCAAAAGATTAAGCACATCGAGGCACCTGAAAGTCATACAGGTGAGGCCCATGTTCATAAAGGTGTTCAAGCGGGAGACCAAGACCATGAGCTTGATCACGACACTGCAATGGAGGTATTGATGATTTAAATGTTCTTCATGTTTATGCTATATGTTTGGTGTTACATTTGATTCATTATTTCAGGAAAAAATACGCGACAAAATTGTGTGGGAGAGTCCTCATATGAATGTTGGCGGTATCGTAGACGATAGTGTCATTAATATAGAGCATGTTACACTTTTGTTGTATTTAACATATTCTGTTTTTCAAGTTATCAATTTTGTTTTTTAAGTCAACAAAGTCTGATTTTGAGTCTGATTTTTTCAAGTTATCAAGTCTGATTTTAAGTCAACACAATCTGATTTTCAAGTTATCAAGCCTGATTTTAAGTCAACAAAGTATGATTTTGTTGAATTTAACAGATTCTGTTTTTTAAGTCAACAAAGTCTGATTTTGCAATTGCAGCCTAATAGCGTGGATAAAACAAGTCATGCAGCTCAGATAGATGTGGATGATACAAGTCAGATGGAAGTGGAGGATACTGTTCAGGATGCTCATATGGAAGTAATGGAGGGTGCTAAGATTGACCTGCTCGGTGATTTGTGGCACAATGATTTGTTGAAGGTGATGTGATTTTTAGTAAACAGCTTTGTCATTTTCTGCGAATCTGCCACCCGCTCTCATCTTATATTTATGTCATTTTCCTTATTATACCGCATGAGAAAGATGTGACTGATGTAACTACTCAAGATGCTGGCATTCTTAATCGTACGACACGCGTACGATTTCCTTCAGCGTATACGAAATCTCTGTTCACAAAATGCTCGAAGAATCAGAAGGTGCAATCAAGTTTACTCAGATTATTAATTTCAAACAAATTAATCAATGTAAATCTTGCAATGTAATAGGTGGGATAGAAGATTGGTGGCAAGGAAGTCATGAACAAAAAGGGTAACACTAAGGGTTTTTAAACCAAAAGAACCAACAATATCATATGTCAGAAGATCAACCACAAACAAGAAGCCAGAAGATGAGGCAAAATAAATACAGATTCGAGAAAAGGAGAAAATTATCGAACTTGATGTTGGTATGGAACTTTATCTGAATTTTGTTCTATATTTTTAGGAGATTATGTCATTAGTGATTTCATTTTTTGTAAACTTTCAATATTTTTAGTTATGGAGAACGAAGACGATCAGTTTCAATCTAAACTAAGGGAAGCTGTAATTCGACTTTATAAGGAGTGTCTCAATCCAGATAAGGTACAAGTCTTTTACTAACTACATGATATAGTAGTTAAATACAACAATCAATTCCTTAACTTATATTGTATTGATTGTATATATAAAAAATACAGGTCATAATTGAGGACATGTTAAGAAGCCTTGGTATGTGCTCTATTATGATATTAGATTTTGGAATATAGAGTACTACTGATCATCGTCTAATGAAGTTGTACTTAAATTGTCAGAGTCGTCGGAGTTTGGGAGGGAGCTCAGAAGTTGCTTCCCATTCATAAATAAAGTAATTATTGAAGATGTTCCAGAAGATGCTCTACATTAGTAATGGATCTATAAGGATAACTATCGTCTAATTGCACCTTTTTGTTTTGGTCTTTTTTTGGTTAAAAGGATGCATTTTATCTGTCTAATACTGTGTTGAACATGTATTATTCTATCAACTTTAGGAAGTATTTTCCTAACTTTTCACCATATTATTCATGTGACTTATTATTGATGTGACTTATTATTGATGTCTTACTAGTTTTCAGGTTTGTTGTAGTTGACCAATGAATTTAGTTAACTTATTGTATACACATGAACAAATATAACATCATGAAGAAAATTTATTCATATGAACTATAACATGTACATACATTCACTAATGCACACGTCTGCGTTCATATGCACACGTTTACGTTCATATGCACATGTTTGCGTTCATATGCACACGTTTGTGTTCATATGCACATGTTTGTGTTCATTATGAACAGAAAGTATTCATATGAATTACAACAATCACATGCATTTATATGAACATGAATATATTCGTCTAAAATTGGTAAAAATACGACTACTTGTATCTGTTATAACTTGTATATGCATTCATATGAACCAAAAAGTGTTCATATAAATAAATTGTATTCATATGAACACATGACGGATATAGGTCCACTAAATCTCAATACTCGTAAAGATGGTATAACCAGTCCACATAACAATAATAATAAAAGTATTCAAACATAATCAAATACACTCCATTGTCACTAAAACAAATAAATAAGGCAAAGTTCAAATATCAAATGAAGAAGTCAAACAAGGACCAACACATCAATGGTTGAGTGGATTCTTGCACGTTGCACGATTGTGGCCACTTCCATTGCAGCGAGAACACTTTGGTGTTTGGTCCCTCTTGCGTGGCTGTACAAAATTTGAATAAAACATCCATATATGAGTTTCTTATTATTATATGTTAAATGAATAACGTTTTGGCAACAACATACCTCAAATTCACCGATTGATAATTTTCTCTTCTTAGATGGTCGACCAGATGGACGTCGTGTCTTCGGTGCATGGACAGTTGCTGCCTTCACTTCTTCTGGTACCTCAATATCATTTGGATCTATGACAGGTAGTATTATACCTTCATATGTCTGAGCCCAAACAACTTCAGTGTATGCATCATCAAGAAAGGCACTTTCACTCATTTCCATATTTCTAATAGCAGCTATAGCATGTGAGCAAGGTACACCAAGTTTATCGAAGACCTTACATGTACATGTACGATGTTCTAGTTTGACATGGTAAGTCCCACCAAATTGACCATGAACCTCAAAATCTCATTGAGATGCTGGGAGTACAGACATTCCAACTGATTTCTCAAGGTGTCCTAGGAGCATAGTGTCAACCTGAGGTGACAAATCATTATCTAGTGACGATGAATTCTTTATTCTATTACAAAACCACCTACATAGCATTCTTCTCACAAATTCCAACAATGAAACTATAGGCGAATCTCTAGCAGGAAGTAAGGCGTGATTAAGAGACTCAGCAATATTACTGCTCACGATATTGTATCTTTTAACTCGAAAATATGCACGTGTCCAATGGGCCAAATCAATGGATTCCAAATAATTCCAGCAGCTCAAGTCTTTCTTTTTGATATCCTCATATATCATCTTGAAATCAGACTCTATGAATACTTCACCAACCATTGTAACCATTGATGCAATCGTTTTCTTCTTAAATTTTGAGGCTATGTTTCTACCAAGGTGGACCAAACATGCACCATGACCCACCAACTTGTAAAAAGAACGCAAACCTTTGTATATTGAATTATGCCTATCAGAAACAAACACTAAGTCAGACATATCTTTCACTATCTCACTCAACTTTTCAAAAAACCATTTCCAGGATGCATCATTCTCGTTGTCAACAATTGAGAATGCTATTGGAAATATCTGAAAATTTTCATCTTGACCACTCACTGTAAGTAAGGTGCCTTTGTATTTCCCACTCAAATGAGTCCCATCGATTACAACTACCTTTTGCAAATGAACCATCCCTAAAATGGAAGCTCCTAACAAAACAAAAACGTACTTGAACCGGTCAAAACCTGACTTATCGGTTTTGAGGTGTGTCATTGTGCCCGGATTCAAATGCCTCAAAACGTGTAGATACAAAGGGAGCAGTTTGTACGATTCTTCCTCTGATCCTTGAGCATCAGAAATTGCAAGTTCACATGACTTCCAACACTTCCAGTACGATGCATCAATATTGTGCTCGGCTAGCACCATTTCTGGAAGATCTCTTGCTCGCCGTCCACTCGTCAAGGAACCATACTTGTTCCTTAAAAGCGTAGACACCACCTTTGAAGTTGCATGTTTATTGTACTGCCCTCTTGTCTCAATGGTGCATGTATGGTTCAGATTCACCTTCCTCACCTCATACAAT
The DNA here is from genome assembly GCA_900406425.1 of Iberis pinnata. NCBI lineage: Eukaryota > Viridiplantae > Streptophyta > Magnoliopsida > Brassicales > Brassicaceae > Iberis > Iberis pinnata. The sequence goes on along the minus strand of OVBE01008677.1, from coordinate 12,055 downwards.
AAATAATCATCCATCTGACGAGCCATAACACGCCACCCACACGTTTTATCAACACATCCCATCATTGTCTTGAATTTTTCATGTCGAGTAATCTTGAAACAGAAAACTCGCTTAATAGCTTATATGGCCATCTGTATCTTAAAGTCCTCCTTATTCTTGAATATTTTTCCAGTGTACAAAGCATCATCATCCTTCATTAAACCAATTGTTGATGCGTCATAACCAGCGTGACCTACACCGTTAACAATTGGTTCAACATCTTCAAACCCATAGATGTCCTCTGAATCGAATCATGTTGTGCATTTTACAAGAGCGATAGATAAATCAGATTTTCTCATGGGATGCTCCACAAAATCATCATCGTCACTTTCCTCGTGAACCTCTTCTTCAATATTCTCTTATTCTATCAAATCAGTCCAGTAATTGTAGTCGTAATCATCTTCACTATCCTCACCCACATCACCAATTTCATCACCAACCGCTTCATCAGTAGTGACATCATCAACATTAACAGCAATAGACGATTTAGTTACATTCACCATATCCATGCACGACGAACGTTCATATGCATCATTTTCATTCATATGTTCAACCACGGGAAGACCAAATTCATGTGACTCAGTATTGTTCATATAAGCATGTTTCTCATTCACCGGACCACAACTTTTGTTATCAATAATACCTTCACTTTCAAAATCATCAATCATAGCAATTAAGGTATCATCATCAATTTCACCACCATCTTCCCCATCTACAATTGCTAGATTATCACTTTCCCCAACATCATTAACTTCCATAAACGGTTCCACAGATGGCTCCAAAAAAACCAAAACTCCATTCTTCATTTCTCTGAATGAAGCACACAGATTCAAGGTTTTCTATCTCTTGACCGATTCATGAATCTCTGTAAGGCTATGTCAGAATCGGTGGCAAGTGGTCTAGGCATTACAGCAGTACTGTCGTAGTAAGTTAGTTCCACATCAACTGTATTACTCAAATTGTACTCTTCAAGCACCATCTGCCACACATCACGCCATGTAGTCTTATCACTGACAAGGATACACCTTCAAACCCTTGATTTATCCACCTTGAAATCTCATGCACCATTTGTGTACACAATCCACCTACCCGACAAAACAACAAGTTGTTTCATGTTGTTTGATTCTAATAAAAAGTAGAGTTGTTGTAATAATTGTGTACATAAAAAACAATACCAATGATAATTCACAAGGCATGTACCTTTCATTGTTCTCGTCAAAAGCTGATGATTTTTGAGTGAAATCGTAAGTTTACGGCGATGTGTTGAAATTACTAGGTACCAAGACAAACAATGCAACCTAGCTTCTTTGTTGACTATTGCTTAATATATGGTAATAATTAAGCATAATCAACTTTCCTTAAATTTCCCACGGTTTTTAACATTTTTTCGAAAAAAATAGTATTCTTTTTCTTTTATTAATTTATAGGTTATTTGTTTTTCTATTTTTTATAAATAATCAAATTATAGTATAGGCAATATTATATATTGATTCCCATAAAACACACAATTTACTAATTACGAGCTCCTACCCACCCATTTTCCCAATTTGAAAAAACCACCTATTTTGCTAATTTATTCTATATTTTAATAAACTATACAAACAAATTGAATAATCTAAATATAATATATTTATGTTGACAAAAACAAATTGTGTTTTTATAGTTTAAGATGAGAGATCGATTTCTCTTGTCTTACATGAGCTCTTATTAACTGATGCGCCATTATAAATATATGATTATGTTGTTTTAAATATATTTGATTATCCTGAAGGTTCTAATGAATTAGTTAAAATAAAACCAAAATATTTACAAATCATGCTATTAATTCTGAATGATACCATCCTAAGGTTAAGGAATAAGTTCTTAATCTTTTTTAATATATCAAACCAAGTGGTCATGGTCCGGTGGTTACCACATGTGAAGAGGAATCACTTTGTTGATCCAAGCTAAGGATTGATTCTCTTTAAATGCGGAATTACAAAATCATTCCTTTTTTGTCTGTCGAAGATGGTGTCACGCTTTAAACCCATTAAAAAAAATCTGATGAATGAGTTATTCGACGATATCACTCATCCTAGAGAGATTAAAAGCCTTGACTTCCAACTCTTTCTTTTTTTGCAAAAAATAACATGTTTGTATAAATATTAATTTATCTTCTTCAGTATTTATTTACTTATTAATAAAATAATGAATATATTAACTTGTGGTTTAGTAGACTATGTGAAAGTCTGCAATCAAGGAGCTGATGGAATCAGAAGATTGTTGCAGACTTGATCAAGGAACTTATGAAATCAGACGACTGATGGAGACTGGAATTAATCAGCTGATGGGATATGAAATCAGGCAGAGACATATTTCTGGATTCTATGCATTGAAGCGAATATTGTGTGAAGAAGATCTTAAGAAGATATGGCAGTTAAGATCTCGAAACAAGATAGATGCTGGAGAAGGAAGTTCGACGAGATTTGATCAAAACAAGGAAAGAGATATTGTGAGAATATCGTGGGAGAAGATATTCAAGAATGGAAAGAGAATTCTGTTGTGATTTGGGTGTTAGAAAATATTCCTTAGGGTTTCGGGGTAGAGTATAAATAAAGGGAAAAGTGATTATTAGGGTTAACACTTTTGCTCTTTATTCTTGCTAAGGTTTAGTGATTCAATTCTCAAAAAAACAGAGAGTTGATTCTGATGAGTGTTCTTAAGCCTCTGAGAGGATCACGAGTTGAGTGATCAAGTAGGTTGTGTGTTTGTTAAACTTTTAGGTGACAATCTGATAGAGTACAAGATTGTGTAAAACCTATTTGAGTTGAGTCTTTGTACGAAAGATCAAACAAATTGAGTTTAATAAAGAAGTATTTGTTGTATAAAACAGAGCTTTGATTTGTTTATTATCCTTCATACATTTTCAATTGGTATCAGAGCGGATCACCGACTAAAGGATTTATTTATCCTATAACAGGTGAGATCTTGTGGCAAGTATGGAGAATAATCAAGAATTTGTTATGTTAAACAAACCACTGGTATTGGATGCGGATAACTATGGTTACTGGAAAGTTCATATGACTCAAGTCATTCAGAGCAGTGGCATGGATGCTTGGATTGCTGTTGTTGAGGGATAGGATCCACCAATGAATTTGAATGAAGAAGGTGAGAAGATACCAAAACTAATGAAAGACTGGACGTTGTCTGAGAAGAGTGCGGCTAAGGCAAACTCTCAAGCATTCACTAAGATCTTTACATCACTGCCTATTGATGAATTCACTAGAGTTCAAGGGTGTACAAGGGCTAGAGATGCTTGGGATATTCTGAAAACTTCATATGAAGGTACATCAAATGTGAAGCGTACTCGTATTGATATGTTGGCATCTGAATTCGAGACACTCACAATGGATGATCATGAAACGGTGAATCAATTTAGTAGGAAGATAAGCAGGATAGCTCATGAAGCCTTGGTACTAGGTAAGACCTACAAAGATAAGAAGCTGGTGAAAAAATTGCTCAGAAGTCTGCCAGACAGATTTCAGCCACACATGTCAGCCATTGAGGTTGCTCTTGATTTAGACACTATGAAGTTTGAACAACTGGTTGGAATGATGCAAGCATATGAGCTGAAAATCAGGAAGAAGGAGATGATAGCTGATAAAGGAATTGCACTTGTAGCCGCAGAAAAGACTACTAATCAGGAAGCTGATATGAAAGACAAAGTTGGACTAATCGTCAAGAAGTATTTCAGAAAGATCACGAGAAGTCAAAAGAAGAGAAATTCAAGTTTCAGGACTGATCAAGACAGAGATCAGAAAAAGGGAGAAAACAGTGTCTTGAGTGTGAAGGTTTCGGACACTTCAAGTCTGATTGTCCTACTGTGAAAAGGCGTGGCACTCTCCAATGCTATGAGTGTAAAGGTTATGGCCATACCAGGATTGATTGTGTTGGAAGAACAAGAGGAAATGGAAATGATAAGTCTTTCGTAAGTTGGAGCGGGAGTGACTCTAAGGATGAAAAAGAAGAAGAGTATATTCTGAACAACTTTGTGTCCTTCTTGGGCATAATACATGATGATGATGAGGACCAAGAGATTGATGAGGAAGAGAATTTCTCATTGGAGGAGGAAAACAAGATTCTAGTTGAGCACTTGATCCTAAAAAATAACAAGGTCAAACGGTTGACTGAGTTGCTAGAGGCTGTTTCTAAAGAAAAGACAGAACTTTAGGAATTGTTACACAAGGAAAAACAGAAGAATGAACTTACTGAAGGAAGACTGCAAGAGCAGCTGAGGAACATCAAGATGTTGAGTAATGGTACAAAGGATCTGGACAAATTGATGTATGTTGGAAAGATGGGAAATGATCACTAGGGTCTAGGATATAATGGTGGAAATCAGTTCAAAGAGACCAAGTTTGTTAAAGGACAAGGAAGTATGGGGGTTAATCATGCATCTCACAGACAAAGAGTTGTGTTTCAAGCGTCTTAAAGACCTGATTTTGTCTCAGGTTGTTGGTATTGTGGAAGATTGGGACACTACAAGTACTATTGTAGGATGTTTCTGAACAAAGTGTCTTATCTTAAAAGACATAAATGTGTGTTTAAGGATAACAAGCTGCGAAACAGAGCATGGATTCGTAAAGGTGACTTATACTTAGAGATATAGAAGGATGTTAACCTTAAAACAACACAACCAGACAATCAAATGGTTTGTCATGTGGCATTCTCGGTAGAGACAGATGCAACTGAAACTTCATGGTATTTCGATAGTGGCTGTTCACGACATATGACTGGGGTTCAAGGAAAATTAAATGAGTTTCAAGAAGTTTTAGCTAGCAAGGTGTCGTTTGGTGATGGATCTAAAGGAAAAATCAGAGGCAAAGGTATGACAGGTAGGAGCGAACATGAACTCTCTGATGTTTATCTGGTTGATGGACTTAAAGTAAATTTGATTAGCATCAGTCGGCTGTGTGATGAAGGACTAGAGGTTACCTTTACCAAAGCAGCATGTAAGGATGTTAATGACTTGGGGGTGATCAAGTTGGAAGGTCAAAGATCAGGTAACAATTGTTACATGTGGAGACAACGAAACAGATGTCTGAGTGTATCTCAAAGTTCTGAAGCACAGTTGTGGCATCAAAAACTTGGTCACTTAAATATGAGGACACTAGTAAAACTGGTAAACCATGAGGTAGTTCGAGGTGTTCCGAGGATACCATCATCATACTCATTTTTTGTGGACCATGTGCTCATGGAAAACAAATTAGAGCATATCACAAGTCTGTTCATGATGTCAAAACTTCAGAACCATTAGCCCTTGTTCATATGGATCTGATGGGTCCCATACAAGTTGAAAGCTTGACTGGGAAGAAGTACATTCTTGTGATTGTTGATGACTTCACAAGGTACATGTGGGTTCGATTCTTGAGAGAAAAGTCTGAGACTTTGGAGAGCTTTAAAATCTTAGTGTTGCAACTCAAGAATGAGAAGTTTTGAATCAAGACCATACGAAGTGATCATGGAGGTGAATTTCAGAATGAGTTGTTTGACGTGTTTTGTCAAAATCAGGGCATTGTACATCAGTACTCATCACCTAGAACACCACAACAAAAATGGGGTGGTTGAAAGGAAGAACAGAACCTTACAAGAAATGGCCAGAGCAATGTTACATGGAACTCAAGTGGCTTAACACTTCTGGGCTGAAGCAATCAACACGGCTTGCTATATCATCAATCATGTGTATGTTCGAAAAGGATCAAATAAAACACCATACGAGATATGGAAAGGAAAGACACACTCAGTTTGGGCTATTTTCATGTGTTTGGTTGTATTTGCTATATCCTGAATGAATAAAGATTAAATTGGGAAGTTTTATTCCATAAGTGATGAAGGGTTCATCTTAGGATATTCAGGCACCATTATGGCGTTTCGGGTATTTAGCAAGCGTACAAACATGAATGTGGTCTTTTGATGCTTATTCATCATCCCGAATGATGATCCATAAGATAGCTGACCCACCCTTTTCAAGATAGGAATATGATGTGTCTCCTGGTACTACTGTCCCAACCTCCTCACAACCTGTTTCCACTTTGCAAGTACACAAGAATCACTCCAAACAAGATGTAATTGGTGAGATTCAGGGGGAGAGGGTTACAAGACGAAAACATATTGACTTCAAACAGTTAGCATCTAGACAACTGTATGATGCTATCATGTTTCCAGCATTTGTATCATTAGTAGAACCAAAGAACCATAAAGAAGCACTGACTGATGATATCTGGATATCAGCCATGCAGGAGGAATTGAGTTAGTTCAAGAGGAGTGATGTCTGAGATTTGGTTCCAAGGCATGATAATGCAAATGTGGTTGGGACCAAGTGGATTTTCAAGAATAAGATTGATGAATTAGGAACTGTTGTCTGAAAAAAGGCACGATTGGTAGCACAAGGGTATTCTCAGGTTGAAGGGATAAACTTTGATGAGACTTTTGCACATGTGGCTTGGCTTGAGTCAATCCGGTTCCTGTTTGGAATGGCATGTGCACTGAAATTCAAATTACATCAAATGGATGTGAAAAGTGCATTCCTAAATGGAATCCTACAATAAGAAGTCTATGTGGAACAGCCTAAAGGATTCGAAGACTCACAACATCCTGAATTTGAATTCAAACTAAAGAAGGCACTGTATGGTTTGAAACAAGCTCCCATGGCGTTGTATGAAAGATTGACAACATTTCTTATCAATCAAGGCTATGAACGAGGATCAGTGGACAAGACATTATTCGTGCTAAGAGAAAACAGTGATCTGATCATAGTTCAGATCTATGTTGATGATATTGTTTTTGGTGCTACAAAGGACAGATTGGTCAAAGAATTTGTTGTGAGTATGACAAATGAGTTTGAGATGAGCATGTGTGGGGAGCTAACCTACTTTCTTGGACTACAAGTAAAACAAGCCGAGGATGGAATCTTTGTTACTCAAAGTACTTATGCAAGAAACCTGGTAACAAGATTTGGAATGCAAAGTAGCAAGGATGCAAAACTCCAATGGGAACCAATGACAAACTATCACGAGATGAATCATGTGAAGATGTAGATCCAAAGCTATACAGGGGAATGATTGGAAGCTTTCTCTATCTCATGGCTAGCAGACCCGATCTATGCTTTATAGTGGGTATTTATGCCAGATACCAAGCACAACCAAAAGCGTCTCATTTAGCAGTTGTCAAGAGAATTATCAGGTATGTGAAGGGAACATCTAACTTGGGAATTCACTTTACAAGAGATACAAACAACAGTCTGGTTGGATAGTGTGATACGGACTGGGCAGGATCTTTAGATGATAGACACAGTACAAGTGGAGGCTGTTTCTTCATGGGAAACAATCTGATTGCCTGGCACAATCGCAAACAGAGCTGTGTTTCACTATCCACAACAGAAGCTGAGTACATAGCGTTGGGAAGCTGTTGCACACAACTCTTGTGGATGAAACACATGTTTGCTAACTATGGTACAAAATTGGACTCTTTACTAATCTTGTGTGATAATAAAAGTGCCATAAATATAGCTAAAAATCCAGTTCAACACTCTAGAACCAAGCATATATATATTAGACATCATTTTATCAGGGAGTTGATTGAGGAGAAACTGATTGCAATTGACCATGTGAGCACTGATTTACAACTTGTTGATTTATTCATAAAAGCATTGGATTTTAATCGCTTTATTAATTTGAGAAAAGCTATCGGTGTTTGTGAAGTCTAGCTTGGCCAGCATGTGTAAGGAATCTTTTATTGACATGTATATGAGCTACTGTTGTATAAAGTTACAAGAAATTCATAGGGCTGTTTGCGTTGTACAATGTGGAAAACAGTTGCCTGTCATGCCGTTCTGAAATGATCAATATCAACGGGCTATAAGTAATCATACCAGGAGGTCAAAGAGATGAGAAGAGCTAAGTGAATGAGTGTGATAAAAAATTCACACGCAGATGTTGAGAAGTCAAGTGATACATCTGCAACTCAATCACTTGAAATGATAGAGAAGAAAAATTAATCGATTAAAAAAAAGGGGAAATGACTCTTCAAAGGAAATACCAGCTGCCTAAAGAATGATACTTGTGAACAGCGACTTGAGATAAGATCAGAACAAAGGCATGACAGAGCGAAAGTCTAGTCACAATGTCACCAAGCAGAGGTATGAACAACTGAAATATTGCTTAATCAAGTTCGTGTCTGTATTGGTTCTGATAAATAGTTGGCTGAGCTGACTCACTCTTATGTATTTTTAATTTCTTCTGCTGAATTATTGATAAGATTGTCTGGCATGGTCAAAATTGCATATCTGGATCACTCATACATACTCTCATGATTGAAATATATCATAATTATGGACAAAATCATAACCTTGATTATTGAGTGGTATATAGTATCATCTTGGATTTGGTCGAACTGCTTGATGTGTGCTTAAGTGTTTTCAGGCCCAAAAGCCTAATTGATGAAGGAAAAATGAGAGGCAATTGCGATTTTTAAGGAATGTACTAGAAAGGAAGTTGATAGGATAAGGGAAATCTAATCGATTCAAATTCCCTTTTTACTTAATGCCTCGTTGTTTCTGTTTCTCTCTTTTAGCATTATCTCAAACTAGGGTTTTCAAAAGTGCAAAGATGGAGAATTTGGAGCAGTTTCTTGGTGATCTTCAAAGATTCTTTCAAACAGTTGGAGCATCACGATCAACAACCCATGTGCAAGCAAGATCATCCATGGCGATCTCTTCTCCAACTGAATCAGAGTATCAAACTCCATTGCATGCAACCGATGATGCTCAACCAGTTGAGAATGCTTGTCGGATGTTGTCAGTCTACCGACCACCACGGTATCAATTTGGGTTTCCAAGCAGATCTCTGTTTACTGGAACATGAGATGAACAGTCACATCTCAACGATCCCATACCCACTCCTAATCAGGTGCCTGATCTACAAGAAGATGAATTGATGCACGGCGATGGAGTTTCTTCAACCGAACCAGTCTTACAAGACGGTGAAGGTGAACAGACACCTGTAGGTAATCAAGAGTATGTGCCAGTGCAACATGTTGTTGATGCACATATGAAAGACGTGACTGGAGATGGATCGGAAGCTGATGATGTGATGGTGGTTGGTGACACTCAACCGTCTAAAAGAACACCAAGGCTGCAAAAAAGGAAGGAGATTGTGGTTAAACAGGAGAGTGAAGCCAAGAAACCAAGAAAGGAGACAAGGTCATCTGATTTTGATCACACCAGGTTCACGGACAGAGCAGCTGCACAAAGGTACTCACTCATCTCTAGGAAAGAGTGTCTGGAAGAAACAGAGGTAACTTTGGTACATGATAGTACAATCAGTGAATGGATATCTGGGGCAGGAATATTGAGAACAGTGACGAATCGGGGGGGGGGGGGGGGGGGGGGGGGGGGGGTATGATGAGGAATTGGTTAGGGAATTCTATGCAAATTTCCCGACTGATTATGATGGTGAACAGGTCGTAGATGTTAAATTCATAGATTGGACTTATGTGTTCTCACTTGTTCAAATCAACTCTATGTTTGGTCTACCTGAAGTTGATGATGTGCAGAGCCGCATTCAAGTTGTTGCAATAACTCATGAAAAGTTAGCAGCATTCCTCAGTGGTGGATTAGTTTGAAAATGGACTGGCTTTTCAAGTGGATAGGTGACGGATGACCTGCGTGAGCTTTACAAGATCTGTAGCAGAAATTGGTATCCATCAAAGAATGACGGATATATGCAGTTTAAGCGGGGGTTGATTGTTTACAAGATAGTGAATAAGATCGGCTTTAACATGGGTAATCTGATCTTCGAGCACATGGTGAATCATGCTAAGACCCTTGATTCTAAGTTTTATCACCTATTTCTAAGACTGATTAACCGTCTGATTAACTCCCAACATCATGTTACGCCACTGACACATGCTAAACCTATCACTCTTGCAGAACCCAGTACAGTCAAGCTAGTAACACGCAAGGAAACCAAAAAGCTTGTGCCAGTCACAGCTCCTAAACAGAAGGCTGTCGTGAATCGAGCATCAAAATCCAAGCCTGCACTCAAGATCAAGGTCAAGAGAGGAGATGGTGCTACTGTCTACCGATTGCGCAAGACAATGCAAAGTGATATTCATATGCTTGAGGATGCTTTGGCTGCAGGTAAGTCTCTCTGTCCTGATTCTCTCATTTTCAATGATAATCTTTCGGTGTTTTTGACATGATGTCACACAAGCAGGGGGAGAAAGTGGTGAAGACGACGAGAAAACTGACTATGATTAGGGAGACACATGATTTAGGGGGAGAAGAGAATGAGGGCTGTTGATTCTCTTTTTCATTTTTTGTGTTCTCTTAAATGGCTCAAAACTTTGTTTGTTTGCCTGAACCTTTTGAACTCTTTTTGATTAATTTCGTTATCTAATCTGGTTTAAGTTTGAAGGCTCAGTCAGTTGGTTTAAACTAACACGTTATACTAATTGTAGTATGATTATCTGCAGTTTTGTGTTGGAGTGCTTATGTTTATACAGGTACTGGCAGTTGCTTGATTATGACATCAAGTCGAAAAGAGGGAGATTGAAAGTCTGCAATCAAGGAGCTGATGGAATCAGAAGATTGTTGCAGACTTGATCAAGGAGCTGATGGAATCATAAGACTGATGGAGACTGGAATTAATCAGCTGATGAGATCTGAAATCAGGCGGAGACATATTTCTGGATTCTATGCATTGAAGCGAATATTGTGTGAAGAAGATCTTAAGAAAATATGGCAGTTAAGATCTCGAAACAAAATAGATGCTGGAGAAGGAAGTTCGGCGAGATTTTATCAAAACAAGGAAAGAGATATTGTGAGAATATCGTGGGAGAAGATATTCAAGAATGGAAAGAGAATTCTGTTGTGATTTGGGTATTAGGAAATATTTCTTAGGGTTTCGGGGTAGAGTATAAATACAGGGAAAAATGATTATTAGGGTTAACAGATTTGCTCTTTATTCTTTCTAAGGTTTAGTGATTCAATTCTCGAAAAAACAGAGAGTTGAATCTGGTGAGTGTTCTTAAGCCTCTGAGAGGATCACGAGTTGAGTGATCACGTAAGTTGTGTGTTTGTTAAACTTTAAGGTGACAATCTGATAGAGTACAAAATTGTGTAAAACCTATTTGGGTTGAGTCTTTGTAAGAAAGATCAAACAACTTAAGTTTAATAAAGAAGTATTTGTTGTATAAAACAGAGCTTTAATTTGTTTATTATCCTTCATACATTTTCACTGTGATCATTCTATTACTGCTTACAAATCGGATTCAAACATCGTATTAGAAAAGTGACTTTTATTGAAAAGACGTTACCGTATAGGTAGTATACGACTAAGCACTAAACAAAATAAGGACCGACTTCACTAGTCCCTCAACTTTGTTCATCCAATTTTTTTCTTTTAAAAGTTTAGAGCTTTTTAATTTTTGATCTGAACTTAGATTGATCTTTTCTCATCCCTCTCAACTTTGTCCATCCAATCTTTTTCTCCTTGAAATTTAGAGTTCCTTCATTTTCCACCTGAACTTAGATTGTTCTTTACACGACCCCCTCAACTATTCATTATCATCATTTTACCCCTAAATCGATTTAGAACAGTAATTTGCGATTTATTTATAAAAGCAATAACAAATCGCGTTTTGGTTTAACCCAATAAATATTACGTTAAAATCTTTTTAATATTAAATCTTACACTAAAATTCTTTTTATATTACTTTTAAACTAATACAACAAAAATATTTTAAAATAAAATAAAATAATAAATTAAATATTATGTTTTTAATATTAAAAATATTTTAATTTAATTTATTATTTTGAAATATCAACTTTGTTCATCTAATTTTTTATTTTTAAAGTTTAGAGCTTTTTAATTTTTGATTTGAACTTAGATTGATCTTTTCTCATTCCTCTCAACTTTGTCCATTGTGGGCACACTAATTGACCCGGATCCATTAGTGGGCTCGGGTCGGATTACAC
>OVBE01008676.1:0-16904 GCA_900406425.1 Iberis pinnata | reverse complement strand
TATATATATATATATATATATATATCCTTAATAAAACTTCGACCTAGCCTAATGATAAGTTTAAAATTTATCGACAAAAACCAAAAAATAAAAAAAAATTCAAGATTCAAGAAAATCAAGAAAATAAAACTAATCATAACTAATTCATGCATGCATGCACATGAGGTACAAAAATACTAAACCAAAAATAACCATGCACATGAAGTGTAATTAATTAAAAAAAAAAAAAAACCAAAGCCAAAAAGAAAAGCCTTTAAACCAAGCATGATCAAGTCCTACGCTGCATCAGTCTCTCCAGGTGGGAGAGGATTCGACCACGAATCCAGATCGTCATTGTCACCGTGAAAAGGAAGTAAGTGTTTCACATTAAACACATCAGAAGTACGAAGATGACCAGGAAGCTTCACATGATATGCATTCGGGTTAATACACTCTAATATCTCCACGATACCTTTTGTGTGCTTCTTTAACTTGTTATATTCGTCCAGAGGTAACCGATCTTTGGAGTGAACAACCCAAAACAAATCACCAAGAACGAACAAAACTTCACAATGCTTCTTATCTGCATCCGCCTTTATACTTCGCTGTTGTCACTTCAAGATTCTCGTTGGCCTGCGAATGCAACCTCTGAAGGTCCAAAAAAAATCAATAGCATGACCATGATGATGAGTCAAATTTGGAACAGTTGTAAGATCCAAAAGAGCGTGAGGAATAATGCCACAAACTACCTGAAATGGACAAAATCCCAATGATCGATTGGGAGCATGGTTATGAGCGAATTCAGCCTGTGCGAGCTTAAAGTCCCATGTTTTGATGTTATCACCCACCAAACAATGTAAAATATTTCCCAAAGACCTATTAGTCACTTCTGTTTGACCGTCAGTTTAAAGATGGTAAGCAGTGCTTATGTCTAAACCAGTTCCCAACAAGCGCCATAAAGAACGCCAAAAGTGAATGAGAAAATGAGTGTCCATGTCTAAAACAATCGAAGTAGAAAGGCCATGCAGACGATAAACCTCTTTGAAGAATAAACTCGCAATAACAAGAACGTCTGTTGTCTTTTTACAAGCTATAAAATGCGACATCTTAGAGAAATGATCAAAGACAACAAGAATGGATTCATGTCCTTGTTGTGTTCGCGGAAGGCCTAGAACGAAATCCATACAAACGTGAGACCAAGGCTGAGTAGGTATAGGAAGCGGTCGATATAAACCAGCATTTTGTTGCCTTTTCTTTGGATAGGAGACAAACACGAGAACGAGAGACAAAATGTTGAACATCACGCCAAAGAAAAGGCCAAAAATAAGTGTGAGAGGCGAGGTTTAATGTTCTATCGCAACCAACATGTTCTTCATTATGACTTCACGAATTATTTTTAAACGTAAGCTACAATTAGGGACACATAAACAAGTACCTTTAAAAAGGAACCCATCGTGCAAGACAAAGTCACGAGAAATATCGGCCTTAGCGTCTTTAAAAAGAGAGGCAAACAAAGAATCGGTAGGATAGAGCTCAAGAAACGAATCGAAACCCATAATTAACGTCTTCATAAGGGTTAAGATTCATGGTGACGACTTAAAGCATCAGCTGCACGACTGAGAGTGTCGACCTTATGACAAATTGAAAACGTAAACTACTGGAGATAAGAAATCCAACCAGCATGTCTAGATAAAACTTTATCTTGGCTATCAAGATGATGCAAGGCATCATGGTCGGTAAAGAGGATAAACTCTCGATGGACAAGATAGGGGCGCCCATGTTTAATAGTTTGGAAAATTGCATAAAAATCAATGTCATATGTGCTATAGCGAAGTAGAGTGGCTGATAAGACGCCCATGTTGACTTAAGACCGCACTTATGCCAAGCTTTGAGCATCGTAATAAAATTTAAACGTGCTAGTGAAGTTTGGTAAACATAAAATAGGTGTCGAGGTGAGCTTCTGCTTGATTAGTTCAAAAGCCGCATAAGCCTCTTGCGTCCATTCAAATTTTCCGGTCTTCATGCAGCTTGTTATAGCCGCCATAATCGAGCTAAAGTGACTGATGAAACGACAATAAAAAGATGTGAGGCCATGGAAACTTATAACCTTAGTTACCATCGTCAAAGTCGGCCAAGAAATGATGGCATCAATTTTAGAGGCACAACCTGTGAGTTCTTTAGTAGAGAAAATGTAACCAAGGAAGGGAACTAAATCAACGCCAAAGGCACACTTAATTATACCCGCAAAAAACTTATCACGTCGTAAAATTGTAAGGACCTCGTGTAGATGCTATAGATTTGTTTCGAGGGATGTATGGAAGACCAAAATATCATCAAAATACACAACGATGAACTTTCCAATGATTGGTCGCAATGCTTGTTTCATAATGCGCATAAAAGTGATAGGAGCGTTAGATAAACCAAAAGGCATGACCAGCCATTCAAGACGACCTTCTCATGTTTTCAATGCGGTTTTTCATTCGACGTCTGATCGAATACTAATTTGATGATAACTGCTCTTCAAGTCGATTTTTGAAAAAATTGAAGCAATGCCAATCTGATCTTGTAGGTCATCAGACGAGGGATTGGAAAGAGGTAACGAATGGTGATCTTATTGATAGCTCTACTATCAAAACACATTCACTAAGAGCCATCCTTCTTGGGTATTAAGAGTGTGGGCACAACACACGGACTTAAACTCTCGCGGATGTATCCCTTGGCCAAAAGTTTGTCGACTTGACGTTGTAATTCCTCATGCTCAATGGGACTCATGCGGTAGTGTGGACGATTTGACATAAGGAACCGGGTACCAAATCTTTTTGATGTTGAATGTCACGGACCGGTGGTAGACCTGGTGAGAGATCTCAAGGAAACACATCTGCAAAATCAAGTAAAAGATGAGAGATAGTCAAAGGTGTCGTGTTCTGGAGATCGTGCGTTTTTGGAGAGCTCGTAAGGACGCGAGGGAACAAGAGAACGAAACATCCCTCTGTTTGTAATTCAGCATCAACTGCGGCGGCTGAGCATAGTAACATAGATTATTGGCGTGATGGTGGCGTCGTTGTTTGAATGGTGTAGTAGGTGACACATCACGTGAATGTGTTAATACGATATTATATGTTTCCTAAATAAAAGTGTAAGTGTTCTTACGACCATCATGAACTACATTGCGATCGAATTCTAATGGTCGACCAAGTAATAAATGACTCACATCCATTGGTGCAATATCGCAATAAGTGTGATCATAATAGAAAGGGCCAATAGAGAATGGTACCAAAACCCGTTCTGTGATAGAAACATTGACACCCAATTTGAGCCATCATAGCGTATATGGTGAAGGGTGTGTTTCACGTTAGAGTTGTAGGTACTCCACGGCATCATCTGATATAAAGTTACGGCATCTACCTGAATCTATGATAAAACTGAAAACTCGACCACATATGGTGCATGTAGAGAGACGGTTCTCACTTTGAAGCGACGGTTCTCACTTCCTCTTCTAATTTGTTCACAAATTCACAATCTCTCATTTTCGATTTTCCTCACAAAAAGTACGCATGAAATCTCTCTCTCTTTTGATTTTGATATTGCTCACAAATAGTATGCATTCAATCTGCTTCCCTCCTAGTCATCCTATTCAACCACCAAAGGGACACCTAATCTCCAAATGTTGATTGTAATATTGCCTGCTTATTTTTTGCAACCACCAAAGGTGGTTCTATCAACTCTATTTTCATAAGCATTGCTCAATTTTCTCCAATATATTGTGATGATGGATGGACCAATGCTTATGAAAATAGAATTGATACACAGAAACATCAAATCAAGGATAATAATGTGAAACTTTCGTATTCACAGCCTTCTTGTTCATCCTTCTTGTTCATCTATCTTGTTTTTATTTGTTATGTTGTAAATCCGTTGTTCTGATTCAATAAAGCAGTATCTGAGTAATCTTAAGACATAATCTTGTTTTTCTACTGCTAATTTACTTCTTGCAGGAGTCATGTATTGTCATAATAACTTGGTGTTTATGTAATGGGAAGTTTCATAATAATAATATTTGTTACTAGTCACTCGGAAAACAAACATTATAAAAACGAAGAAAAGTCTGTCATAATGTAAACATAACCCAGTCTTAAACATAACTTACTCGTAAACATAACTCAGCTGTAATGGAAAAATAACTAAGTCGTAAAAGTAAAAACGCAAAAAACCTAGCTTTCTGTAAACAATAATCAGCTTGATGTAACTCAGCTGTACGTGTAATTTAAATTTTATAACTCACATTCAATAAAAATAACTTAGCCGTATCGTTTATTAGAAAATAATAATAACAACCCATCCGAATAATGATAAACAATAACTTAGCCATATAATATCGAGAAATTGTTATAACCGAGGCAAATGATGTCTTACTACGCATCTATGATGGGATAATACATTTCGGAGGTCAAACCCTATGCTTATTACGCAGTTATTAGGCAGCTATGACGCGATGATTAAATCAGCCTCTCTCTCNCTCTCTCTCTCTCTCTCTCTCTCTCTCTCTCTCTCTCTCTCTCTCTCTCTGATAATGTGATTTTACGAAGCGTATAATAATGCGGGAATACGAAAAATCATGACTCTTCTATTTTATATATTAAAAATTATAGGACTTTGAGCGACGATTATCTCTCTATTTCTCTATTTATTTTTCCACAACTTCTCAGTCTCTCTCTTAATCTATCTCAGATTTTCCTGTCTTCTCTTCCCCTTTCTCTCTAAACGTTTTTTATATTTCTCACAAAGCAGTTCGCATGCAATCTATCTCTTGCGATTTCGATTTTTCTCACAAACAGTACATATGCAATCCGCTTCCCTCGTGCTTATCCTATGCAACCACCAAAAGGGCACCAAATCTTCAAATGCTTATTGTAATATTGTCTGCTTATCCAGTGGTTCCTTCAAATGGTACTTTCAGTTCTTTGTTCTGTTATATTGGCTTCAATTTTTCTAATTGCTTTTCTTTCTTTTTTTCAGCCACTTCGATGGTAAAGTGGAAAGCCTCCATACTTTCCACTTCTTCTTCGCTGGTTTGGTTCAAAGTTTCTTCTTCAACCATTTTTCCTTAAAAGGTCATTTATAGTGCTTCCACAAGCAGTACGCATGCAATATGCTTCCCTCATGCTTATCCTATGCCACCACAAAAGTGGTAATTTCCGTTCTATGTTATGTTATATATTGGCTTCAATATTTTCTAATTGCTTCTTCTTGTTATTTTCCCCCGCCACTTCAATGGGATTGTGGGAACATACGTTTCATCATTGATTCTAATGGAAACGTCTGTTGCTCCAAATGGTAGCAACATATTAAAGGTCCATTTAGTATGCATGAAATCCGCTTCCCTCCTCCTTAGATAAATCTTATCCGAGTTATTCTGGATCACAATGGGGAAAACGTACAGATTGTTCACACATGAGTAGATACAACCAACACCTATTTTCCCATTGCCTTTGCGGTTACCAAAGAAGTATCCATTGGTAGTTCGCGTTATTTGAGTACCACATGAAGGACATCGAAAAGTAGAACTAAGGAGCTCATGAATGGCTGGGGGGACGGAATACAGTTCTTGTTCATCTAGCTTGTTTTTATCTGTTATGTTGTAAATTAAAGTTAACTTGTAAGTGTTCTAAACAACTTTTGTAACCATCAGACATCTCACTTTCCATGTAGTAACGAGCTCTAAATATTGTCAAATGTGCATAGCATGCTAGTGGTACTATTGATACAAGTTGATGTAGTGCACAAGATTTTTGTTAATAGTGCCAATAATATACTATATGCACATTTTGGCAGCATGTAGAGCATGTTACTACGTGGGAAATGAGATGTCTGGTTTAGAACAAATGTTGTTTAGAACACTTACAAGTAATCATGCAATTTAATTACTTGATGTAATTTAGTTATTTACATATTGGAAAACTTTTATCTTCATATTTACTTGTTATTATAGTCATGTACTGTAAAAATCTCAGCCTTTATCAAACAGAACTTGGCCATAAACAAACAGAACTCATCTGCAATCAAACAGAGCTCAGCCATAAATTAACAGAACTCATCCATAATCAAACAAAACTCAGCCACAAAATAATAACCAAGTCATAAAAGTAAAGACGAAAAAACCCAGCTTTCACTAAGAAATAACCCAGCCATATCATTTATTATAAAATAAAAATAATAACCCAAACGAATGATAAACAATAACTTAGCCGTATAGTATCGAGTAATTGTTATAACCGAGACAAATGATGTCTTACTATGCAACTATGATGGGATAATACGTTTCGGAGGTCAAACCCTATGCTTATTACGCAGTTATTATGTTAGCTATTATGTCATAGTATTAGGCATCTATGACACAGTGATTCTCTCTCTCTATCTCTCTCTCTCTCTCTCTCTCTCTCTCTCTCTCTCTCTCTCTCTCTCTCTCTCTCTCTCTCTCTCTCTCTCTCTCTCTCTCTCTCTCTCTCTCTCTCTCTCTCTCTCTCTCTCTCTCTCTCTCTCTCTCTCTCTCTCTCTCTCTCTCTCTCTCTCTCTCTCTCTCTCTCTCTCTCTCTCTCTCTCTCTCTCTCTCTCTCTCTCTCTCTCTCTCTCTCTCTCTCTCTCTCTCTCTCTCTCTCTCTCTCTCTCTCTCTCTCTCTCTCTTTCTCCCGAGGATAATGTTATTTTAAGAGGCGTGTAATGATGTCTTATTACGTTTCTCAGGACCAAAAAATAGAAGAGGTGGAATACAAAAAATCGTGCCTCTTCGATTAATATTCAAATTATTTGACATAGTTAAACCATTCAAATCTGTAAATCACCCGTCCAAAGCAACTCAGCCTTATTGAAATCAGAACTCATCATTCATGTACTCGGTATATGCGATTACGTGCGCACATGGTAATTAGTTTATCTAATATGTTTTTGAAAAACAACCATAGATAGTTTACCCTTTTGCAGATTTTTTTTTAAAAAAATAGAGATGTGTAACAATACTCTGTTCTAACAATATAGTTTGTATCTAATGAAACTACTGGTTTCATTAGTCTCTTCCAATTCTCAATTTTCAGTTTATAACAATAATGTATTCTGAATAATATTGGTAATTATGGTTTTGTTCCACATCAGCAATATAATGCGAACAAAAATTTGCAATATATATTAAATAACCATCTGTAAGAAAAAATAAGTCTAAAATTTAAATATATTCATCAATACAAAAAGTAAATATGTAAAAGGTTTAGCACAACGTAAACAATGAGATAAGAGAAATTTGAACAAATTGAGATAAGCCTTTGGTAAGATAACTCATCCATAACATTGATTTTCAAATTTTATGACTCATTCATCCAAAGAAAAATAACTTAGTTGTATTGTATAGTACTACCTAAGATAGTAAGAATAACCCAGTCGAATGTTAGGAAATTATTCAGTCGCTACATATCTTAGACGCGTAAAATACGGTTGAGTACTAATATAGAGAAATTTTATAACCGAGGCAAATGATGCTTATGACGCAGCTATGATGTGATATTACTTTACCGACGTCGACCCCTATGCGGGAATACAAAAAATCGAGACAAAAATATATAATGTATATAAAAATTTATGTCTCCAAATTAAAACCAATAACATAAAATATGTGATGCTGAGAGAATATACAACAAACAATATATATATATACCCGCCAACACAGATGTTGTAATCATCCGCAACTTGAAAGGAAAAAGAACAATGGACTGCTCTCCAAGCAAGGTTTAAATTCTTCAGGGCCAATACTTGGTGTACAAGAGTAGTATCATCATTTTCATGTATACACGACGTCGTCGAAATGACTTTATAATCCATAGTAACTTGATCAAAACCAATGAAATTTTCGGTCTTCCTTCTAGTAATTTTTATAGAAGGCAAAAACTAGATTCACATGTAGGATTATAAACTACGACTATATATGTGTTCTTCTCACTACCTGCGCACTCATAACGGGCTATACACAATAGATCGCGAACCTGAGAGCTAATATGAGAACGTGGGTGAATCGAATGTTGTTTTACATAAACAATAGGTCCGCCACGCATCTGATCAGGTTTTTCAGAAACAGAAAAGAAAGTCGAAGTATGTTGCTCAACAACAAAAAAAAACAACAACTGTGGTCGATTGCGAGCAACATCCAGATTCATGTCGATAAAAAACTGTCCACCCAATAGATGTCTCCACAATTTCGAGACACAACGACACCTACCAATCATCTTCGGAGGAAACCATTTAGCAATCTGAAGTAGGAGATCAACAGGTATAGCGGGTAAATTATGAGCCGGTGTATTACTAGTAATGATTGTATACTTGTCTGCCATCATAGCCAAAAAATATGAAATCGAAAGGAGATTTATTGAAAGAAAAGAAATAGAAGATTAGATGGTGAGATCATAGAAAAATATACATATGGTTATATAGAATAACCCTAAACGCGACTTAGTGAATGATCCAGACTAAAGGTTAAACACTAAGCCCATGGGCTTTCATTTCTAATATAATTTTGAAAAGACAGATAACTCAGCCCTTATTATGTTCCAGAAGTCAGAATAACTCAGTCGTAACATTCATTTAAAATTGGTAACGCAGACATACAAGTAAGAATAACTTTGTCGTATCATTTACTTAATAATTATATATATAATATGCTAAATTTAAAATGAAATTCCTTATGTTTTATATTATCAATAGGATTATATTTCCGTTACAAAAATCAAGAGGATTACATTTATCTTATGTTCTTTCTAATACTCAGAATCTTTTTATGTTAAATGTTAATTTTTTAAACTGACACTAAACTAATGATTTTGATTGCATTAACTTTGAAACTAATCAATTTTAAATTGAAAAAAATTACAGGGGGTACGTTTCGTGTCGTATAATACGAAGAGGCGGGAATACAAAAAATAGTGACTCTTTGATGTATATTTATTTAAGAGAAATATTAACTTAGACATACACGCTTCTCTCTCTATTTATATCTCTGTATTTCTCTTTATTTGTCGACAAATTCTCTATCCCTCTCACAAATTGCTCACTAAGCATAGCTTAATCTATCTCAGTGTATTCTCTCTTCTGTTCCCCTTTCTCTCTTACGGTTTCGATATTTCTCACAAACAGTTCGCATGCAATCTATCTCTTTCAATCTCGATTTTGCTCACAAAGAGTTCGAATGCAATCCGCCTACCCTCCTGTTTATCCTATGCAACCACCAAACGGTAATTCATTTCTTTGTTATAAAGATTGGAAGCTGATGAGCTCAATGGTGGCAGTGGGTGAGGAGTTGATGCCACACAGGGAAAACCAAAATTGATTCATCTGCTTGTGACTTTGCATCAAAACAAGTCTCACAAGATTCGTTAAGAAAAACATTATCTTGACATTGGAAGCAACAATGAAGACACTAGAGATGGTGCAACAAATCCGACAAGGAAGCTCAGACGATTCACTTGTGAAGACATTTCGTGAATTGGTGATTCTTTTCTTTTTTTTACTAATCCTTTTGGGAGTACATAGCATTTTTTTATAACGTATGGTTCATGTTTTAAAAAAATAATAATAAATAAATAAATTTTCAATGGGTTAGTGGGAAAACTTTTTATGTTCCCTCTTGAAGATGCATTGGTCTACACCCTACATAGAGTTGAGTACGCATGTAATCTGCTTCCCTCCTGCTTATTCTATGCAACCACAAAAGGTGCAGCAAATCTCCCACTGTTGGTTTTGCTCGAAATTACTGACTGTCATACATTTTACTTTGGTGCGGATATGACTCATCCGCAACCAGGAATAGTCTTCAGTCCTTTTATTTCTGCTATATATACATTTCTTGATTCACTATGATATTTCCATTCCTGTAATTAAGAAATTTGAATATAATACTTTTTATTTAAAATTAGTGAATCAGTTGTATAAGTTGATGAGGTTGATACTACATATTACTCAGATATTGCTTTATTGAATCAGTCAAAGATTGTGAATTCAGACTTTAGACCTTGCATGTTCTGGTCTGGTCAACTTGTAAGTGTTCACAACAAAAGTTGTTTAGAACTCTTACAACTTGACTTGATTTGAACATGTAAGGTTTAAATTTCAAATTCACAATCTTCGACTGAATCAGTAAAGCAGTATCGGAGTAATCTTCATACTCAATCTCATTTACTTTTATAACCGAGTCACTATTTTTTTACTTCATACAGTATTGATGTGTTGTAATAATAAATCAGTCACTATGTTGTCGTAATCATAATTGTTATCACTCACTCCTAACTCGTAAAGTAAGAAAGACTCTGGCGTTTAGCAAACATTACTCATTCATATAGTAAGCATAACTCGACCGTAAAGTAAACATAACTCAATTGTGACTCTTTGATTAAATATGACTAAGTCGTAAAGAGGTTTAACTCATTCATAATGTAAAATAATAATAAGTCAGACATACACAAAGGATAACTCAGCCGTAACGTTCATTTTAGATTGCATAACTCAGACGAACATTAAAAGTAACTTAGTTGTGTTGTTTCTTACTGTATCGTTTATTACTGTCTAAGACAATAATAATAACCCAGATGAATGATAAAAATAACTCGTACGTTTCATATATTAACCGTGTATAATACGACTGAGCACTAATATCAAGAATTTTTTATAACCAGCGCAAACGTCTTATTTTTATTGGTACGTGCAAATTCCCCGAGAAGCCAGTGGATACACATTCCAATTGCTTTCCCTATCGACTTATGCCTATCTGAGATTATCGAAAGATCCTTCTCATCGGGAATCAAAATTTTTAGTTGCATAAAAAATCATTCTCACGATTCATCATTTTCAGTGTCAACCACAACGAAAGCTATTGGAAAAATATGAAAATTACCATCCGGAGCTAGTGCTGTGAGAAGCGTCCCTTTGTATTTACCATTAAGAAATATACTGTCTACGACCACAACTTTGCGCATGAAAGGAAACCCAGCTATGCTCGTACCAAATAAAAGGAACACATACATAAATCTTCCATACTCATCGATTTGAAGACGCGCAAATGTACCCGGATTTGCCCTTCTTATCATATATAAGTAAGAAGGCAAGTTATCAAACCCAATATCAGGTTTTCCCTCATCAATTTCCCTTGCACGTTGTAGCGTCTTATGTGATTTCCAATATGGCATATGTCCATATGACCATTCGATTAAGTCATCCGCGTCAAATAATTAAGTCAGTCACATCTAAAACATAACTCATCCTTAACGTTACAGTAACTCAGCATTTATGTTAAAATAACTCAGCATTACTGTAAATATAACTCAGCCTACCGATAATATAACATAGCCCAATCTTTTAAATAACTCGGCCCCAAAAAAATACCTTTGTACCAAACTACTTATTGAAAACATAACCACTCGAATAAGTCAACCGCATCATAGAATTAAGTTAGTCACATCGAAAACATAACTCAACCTTAATATTAAAATAACTCAGCATTAACGTTAATATAACTCAGTCTGTCGTTATTATAACTCAGCCAAAACTTTTAAATAATTTGGCCCAAAAAAATAAATACCTCTATACCAAATTGCTTATTGATAGCTATTCCGACACTCGCAGGTAGAATGGACGGATCAATGTTGCCAAGAAAGTCCCTGTACAATTGTCCTAAAATATCTGGTTTTGCTTGTAAGATCGAATAAAACGCTCAGTTACAGAACATGTATGTTTTCCATCGCAAATACCGACGTAAAATGCCGAGGAAACCCCTTGTTTAGAAGCACGAACTCTCCATGGACATCCAGCAACCCAACATTTACAACCAATGTTTTTGTATCAGATACGTCTACATCAAAATCAAATTGATCCCTCAATGCATGAAGTTTCAGTTGTCTTACCAACTCGGATTTACTCTCGTCTCGTTGCCTTACCGCAAGGTGTAGTGAATCCATCTCTGACCTTAAAACCTCCGGATTCACATTGCATCGGCTCATCGACCAGTTATGAGATCTCTTCTTTGGAGGTTGCGTCGTTGAATCTTTGTTTTCTATTATAGACTCACCGTATGAGCTGAAGTTATCATCTTCAGACGACGCACCATCTGAGTCTTCGAATATATCAAATCAGCTGTCAAATTCATCTTCTTCGACCACTTCATCTTCTCCGCCTACTTTCTCTTTTTCTCCTTCCACTTTACTGTAGCAATCGTGTCATTTTCCTTGAAACGGACACCATCATAACCCTCATTGTAATCATCGCTACTAGATATAATGTCTGAGGGTTCTCTTTCTGAGCTAAAACTATATAACCTTTTACTCTTCTCTCTTACTCCGTCATTCGGACTAACTTCGCCATATGTTTCCTCCGTAATCTCCACACAAAGACGTACATGTTCAATTTTCAATAGGCTTTAAAAACCTTGCAACTGTCGAGTAATAGAGACATAAACTGGTGGAGTAACGTGTGATTGTTTTCAAAGCTTTATTAGAGAACATGTAGCTCAGTTGAATATGATGCCTCGACTCATTCAATCTGTAATCATCGAATACCAACTTTTCTACTACTTTGTGTGTTGTTTGCCCATCTATAAGCAGAATTCTGTATCCTCTACTGTCGGCGTCGAATACATATATGTTTTTCTTAACCCAGTTACCAGAAACAATAAGTACTTGATCCATAAGCTCTCATAGAAAGATGAAGAAGATGATTACTAAAGAAGATTTGGAAAGGCTATCTACAATGCAAAAAAAAATGTAACACCCTCTTTCTCACTTTTAACCTTCCACATTAGGTGACAAAAAAAAACCTTCCACATCATCATCTGCAATGGATGATGACATGGCAAAAAGATAAGTCAGCCGCAATACGAACACATAACTCAGTCCAATTAGATCAACCATCCAATACAACGTAAGTCACTCGCAAGGTGAATGTTATTCTAGTAATTAATCTTTCGCTAATTAATCAGTCGTAATATGCTGGGAAACCATAAGTCAGCCATATCGTCAACTAAATCAGCGGTCACATGAATGTTATTCTAGTAATTAATCCTTCGCTAGTAGGTCAGTCGTAAACACGATGAATTTAACGTTAATACAGCTATTGACGGCTAAGTATAGGTAGCTCAGCTGTATTAACATCCAATAAGTCAGCCGTTCATTAAATAACTCAGTCAGCCGATGATCATTAAATGAGCCGGCGAAACATAACTCAGCCATTTCATAACTATAACTTAGTACAATTTTCGACAAGTCATCCCGCCGAAGTATAAGTCAGTTGTAACTTGAGTGCATAAGTCAGCCGTTATCACGTAAGTCAGCCAGATTTTCGTATGTTAGCCGTAAAATAGACTGACTTATGACTGTACCTTTTACACATAAATCAACCAATTTTTGTAAGTAAGCCGTCATGAGCGGGTGACTTATGTCCGTAAGTAAGCTAATTTCTCTTAACTCAGCCGCGTTTAGTAAGTCAGCTGCAACGTAACCATAATTCAATTGTATCATAGTAAGTAGCGCTTCACGGCTGCGTTCATTAATATACGTCAGCGAATTCCTACGTGGCGAATGGCATTCCTATAAATACGTTTTTTGTCACAACGTAATAGAAGGACACGCTGGACATTTTTAATTAAAAAAAAATTGTATGGTTCTAGTCATTTGTATTAAAATGTATGGTAGTTAAGTTAACTTCCCATTATATTAATATGTAAATATACTACAAAAAAAAATTAAATTCAATATTAAAATTTGAAATATCATCTACTTTCTAATATCTTTCATAATTATTTATTTATTTTTTATCTACTAAAACTTGAGTTTTTTTCTTCTTTTTAGTTCTACTTGTTTCTTTTCAAGACTATTGATTAATTATTCAATTGTTGTTAAATAACTTTTAGGTAAAAAAATAAAAAATAAAAATTTAGAATATTCATGTTCTTACTTTGTATTCGTAGTATTATATTTGTTTTGTCACGTTTTACAATGATTAGTACGTTAATTTAATTAGTTTTTTTAAAAAATACCACATTTTAAAATTTAGCTCTAAACCTACTTCGTACGACACTGCACCTTGGTCAAGCAAAACTAATCTAACTCTTCAACCTAAACCACCAATATGTAATGTAGATACACCTTGGTACCCACTATAAAAATTAAGGACGATCATGATACATATACGAATATTCTATCATTTACTTACGTTTTTGGTTGGACTTTCACATAGTTTTATGAATAAAACAAATTAAACTATCTCACAGCTAAAAAGAACCCATGTCAACAACTACACAAAAACCATAAGTAGCACCAACTTCACAACCCCCGCCTCTCTATTTAAACACCATTGCCCAAATCTCACATACTCATCAAACATAAACATAGCAAACACCTAAACAATATTCTCAATGATGATCAAGCAATCACCATTCTTGCTTTCAACAGCAATCTTGTTCACAGTGGCTGTGTTTGCAGCAGCACTTGATCCTGCACCTGAAGACCCCATTTTCGAACTATACATGCATGATTTACTAGGAGGAAGCAGTCCCACAGCGAGGCCTATCACAGGTTTGCTCGGTAACATTTACAACGGTCAAGTTCCCTTTGCTAAGCAGATTGGCTTTACTCCTCC
Organism: Iberis pinnata; assembly: GCA_900406425.1. NCBI lineage: Eukaryota > Viridiplantae > Streptophyta > Magnoliopsida > Brassicales > Brassicaceae > Iberis > Iberis pinnata. Next base: position 2,267 of record OVBE01008676.1, on the reverse strand, counting down.
AGAAAACGGTATAGCCATACCCAATGCAAACGGTGCTCTTCCAACGGTTAATGGCATCAATGGTGTACCTCTTGGGACCGGTTTGTCTGGTACAGCCTACTCAGGTCAGAATTTGAATGGGATTCAGACTCAATTAGGTCCTGATGGTCTGAGTCTTGGCTTTGGTACAATCACGGTGATCGATGACATAATCACATCTGGTCCTGACTTGGGTTCGCAGCCACTTGGTAAGGCTCAAGGAGTTTATGTTGCAAGTTCTGCAGATGGAAGCACACAGATGATGGCTTTTACAGCTATGCTTGAAGGTGGAGAATACAATGACAACCTCAACTTCTATGGAATATATAGGATCGGAAGCGCCATGTCACATCTTTCAGTGACCGGAGGGACGGGTAGGTTTAAGAATGCTTGTGGCTTTGCTGAGGTCAGGCCATTGATTCCATCGGGTCAACATTTCGTTGATGGAGCAGAATCACTGCTGAGGATCATTGTCCATCTGAAGTACTAAAAAAATTAAAAGGAGCTTTTACCAAAAGATTTAAAGTTTATGCATGTGTGTGTGTGCGTTAATGTTCTTTTTCTGTTTTGTTGTATGTAACAGTTACTGATTGAAAGGAAATCACCGAAACCCCTGAAACTGAAATTTCAAAAGATTATTAGAATTTATAGTGAACACTGCTCTAAAGCTTAAGACTGTAACCACAAAAGAATTCTGATACCACAGAATCAATACTGCATACACAATCTACTCAAGATTTTGACACTGCAATCCCTACTTATACTCTGATAACGGTATCAATGGTGTACCTCTTGGGACCTGCTTGTCTAATACAGTGCAATGCAAGGGTTTTGACACTGCAATTCGGTATTATTAAGGCAAAAGTATGTAACTATGAGACTCCTACTATGGCATTCTTAAGGTTTCTAAACCCTAAAGCAGAAAAATATACATGAATTTCTTATAGAGAGTAGGAATACAGAAATGATCAAGAAAATTGCAGAGATCTACATAACCTTTATTCCAAGAAGATGATTCATGTACATCAACCCAACCTAGTGATATTGGCAAGGTTAAGAACAGTGGTTTCATCTAACCCGTAAAGAGAGTCTATCAAATGCATTCTCAGCGAAGCTGGACCTTTGGCTAATGCTTCACCCAACTCACCTGCCATGCTAAAGACAGACATTGCGGAAACTGTAGCTTCCAGTGCCCTTGATGGATCGGTAGCAAGAAATGCCGCAATCAGAGCAGCTAGAGAGCATCCAGTTGCAGTGATCTTTTGCATCATATTTGTCCCGTTGTGGACAGCTATAATTTGTTTCCCATCTGTAATGATATCAACAGCTCCTGACACTGCAACAACAGCACCGCTTGACCGAGCTAATGACTTTGCAGCTTCTATGGCATCTGTAGATTCATGGGAGCTATCAGCACCCTAACAACATTAAGTCATACATTAGGAAGAACAGAGGATTGCCAGAGTTCAATACCATATAATTCAGTTAGATTAACTAACTGTGATCGCCTTTCATAACAAAATTTTTGAATGATTATCCTCACGAATATTAACAAACAAATCAATGAAAACTGCAAATCTCAAATTCTGAATACAATTTGAAGTTACCATATACCTTAGTCTGACCCCGTGAAGCTGAAGAAAGAGAAATAATCTCAGAACCGTTTCCTTTGATTACAGTAGGCTTTAGTCCGATGAGCTCTAGACACGCCTTTAACCGGAAACCGGAACAGCTCACGGCGGCGGGATCGAGAACCCAGGGCTTTCCGAGCTTAGAAGCGAGTTCAGCAGCAGCTTTCATGGAGGGAAGCCAGTCAGGTGTAAGCGTCCCAACGTTGACACAGAGCGCGTGGATATGAGGCGTGAAATCAGGAATCTCAACAACGGAATGGACCATAGCCGGAGATGCGCCGGCGGATAGAAGCGTGTTGGCTACAAGATCCATGGAGACGAAGTTGGTAATACACTGAACCAACGGCGATTGTTTCCGGACGGCCGTAAGATGAGCCCACACGCCAGGGCTCCACTCGCTAGGCTCCATTCCTATGCGACTTTGATTAACCAGTCGTCCATAAAAGATTCAAATACATAAAGAAACACGGTTTGGATTTGATGAAATTATAAACCGGTTAAAAGTTAACCAATTAAATCAATGAACCGAGTCCTTGCATTTTATATGACAGCTAAATGAAGCGGACTAAAATCTATTGTGTCCCAATGGACTAAAAAATCATCTACAATTGACAAAAA
>OVBE01008674.1:0-16904 GCA_900406425.1 Iberis pinnata | reverse complement strand
ATAAAAATATGTGTAATTATTATTTTTAGTCAAAAAAGTGTGAATGATTATTGTTGAAAAGATAAAAAACAATAATTAAAAGCTAAAAACTCAAATAATATGAAACAAAAACTAAAACCTAAAAATTCAAATATTAAGGATCAGAGGGAGTATTTATTTTCTTTAGGTATATTTTTATATTTTAGTCAGTTAATTTTATGAATTTTTATGATTTTGATGAGCCGAACTGAATCGAACCGAACAAGTTTTCTTCTGAAAATATGATTTTTGAGATATTGAATATAATCAATATGGTAATAACAATAAGTAAACGTCAAGTGATTTCTCGATTCATAAGCTATGCATCAAGTACGAGAAAATCTAACGTGACCCACATGCCATATTAGATTTTATAATATACAAAATTTGAATTACAAGATTTTTTTCACCAAATATGTTGATGTAAAGGTGATATATGTATGTGTAATATAACTAGCAATGTCATGCGTAGATGGCCCTTCATGTCTACATGAAGAAAATCAAACGGGTCCACTCTTATAATTGTTGTTGTAATTTGTAAATCCAAATGGTCGAAGTCAAATATATATATGTAGACAAAAAACAAATCGTTACAAACTATTTTTGTAATGTATATGAATTTGATATAGTTATATGTTTTGTGGCATGGCATGTGCAGTTTCTCGTGAAACCCACTTGACTCAAAGCTTTGGTTCAAACTTGACATGTTACATTTTCTATATCTACTTTATACAATATATATATGTTGATAAAGATAAACTTAAATTTCACAATTATCAGTTTATATAGTTATTATGGTCGGTTATATTCAATTAAGACTTTTAATTATAATTATACTCAATCAGTAATGTAACTGATCATGGATATTCAAATCCAACCAAATTCTCAATCTTTTATTTCTCAATTTTCTATAAAAATAAAATTAATAATTAATTCAGACAAGATTTTTGGAGACTCAACCACCAAATTAATTCTCTTTCACATGTAAGAATCATTTGCCGTTACGGCCGGTATAGCCGCGTATCATGCTAACATTTTATTATAAAATAAGTAAAGTTCAATTTATATAATTCGTAGTACCAACAAAGCTCATGCTATTTTCAATTTTAATTTCTTTTATTATTTTTGATTTTATATATTCTATTTATAATAGGCTTAGCATCATAATTCCTTTGACTGGTATCTTTTATAATGATTAGTTATGATATGACACTTTATCCCTTCACAAATAATTACACAAAATAAATAAATTAGTTATTATAATGCATTTTCTCTTCAAATGATTGGAGTATTTTTCTGTTGTAAAATTTTGAAAATTATTGATTTTGGTAGCTGTGATTGGTATTTTGATATATATATCTCTAATCATTGTAATAATTCATTCACTATATTTGTTAATTACACTTTTTTCGTTTCAAATAAGTTAACATGGTATAGCATTATATATTTCTGATAAAAAATAGGTTTCTAAAAAATTGTTTTTGTTCACAATTATATTTCATTAGCTTAAATTTTAGGATCACGAAGATAGAAAGTTCTCAAAACTTCTTGAATTGTGCAATAAAACTTGAAGATCATAGAGCTAAAAATAGAATGATAATTGAGATAATGCAAATACTTGAAGATAATTTAGGATGCATACTTAAGTCATTTATAATCATACTAAAATGTTGAGAAATAATCACTTTTATGTGTGATTTAACATTAATTTTATTTTATTTTTACTTTCTCCATTGACCAACTTGTAATTGCTATAATATGATTAAATGGTTAGTTTAATTAATATTAATAGGTGAGCCTCCTTGCTATATGCCTCAGCGAACGTCCTTAATTATAATTAACGTTAACGATCATTACTATGCAAAGGAGAATATCCACACAACCAAATTAAAGAATATATTGAATTAAAGAAAAAACATAACAAGAGCAAGTGGCCTAGTGGTGCGTCGCATCTGCTGCCTAGTTACCAGACTATGGATAGAATCTGGCTACTCGCATAACAAGTGTATTTTCTCCTATTTATGAAGTTTGAATTACTGGACCGACCCATTGTGGTCTAGAGATCATTGTGATAAAAAAAACACATAACACAACTGAAAAATCAAAGATATATATTATTAAAAAGAGTGAATTACATTTCATGGGTACAATACATGCAAACTTTTAATTAAAATTACAACGGAATATATATATTTTTATATATATAGCCACTGCAAATCCACATTCGGATTGAGTGCATTTTCAACACACATATAACAATATTTATATAGTAACAATTTTACACCCGAAAAATTGCATAAAAACTCACCCAAACATATACGAATATTACATATAGATAATGATATTATATATATATCTTGGAAAATGAAAAATACTTTTCCAAAACATAAAAAAATGAAGGAAATAAAGATTGAAAAACCTTGAAATTTTTTCTTTTTTTCTTTTGGTTTATCTCAAACTAATAAGGGATCGTTCATCAGGTACACGATCGGTCCATGAAACCCGGAAAACCCAATTAGAGACTGTCTTCTTCCTCAAACTCTTAAGCCTTTCATGGCTACTTCTTGATATCATTCTTCCTTTATCTGTTGATTCTACGAATGTTTTAAGCCTCTTCAATGCCAAATCAAGTGTATCTTCACTCATATTAGCAAAACAAACCCTAAACCAACCTGGTTCTGTACAATGACATGATGAACCGGGTGAGATGTTTAGTTTCACATTGTAAACAATCTTTTTCCAAAGGTCAAGTTCTGCTTCAAATGTGTTTGTATCCAAAAGATGTCTCATGTCAACCCAACAGAACAAACCCGCGTTACTTCTTAAGCAAGTAATCCCCACGGCCTCAAGTCCAGACACCAGACATTGTTGTCTTGACTTGAGCCGTTTCTTGTTCTCTTCAAGGTATTGGCTTGTGAATTTTTTGTCTGAAAGCAATGCTGAGAGAAGGTATTGTGTTTGAGATGAAACAAGACCGAAACTCGACATTTTTGTAGCTGCGGAAACAATCATTTGATCATTTGAATAGATCACTCCAACTCGAAATCCAGGGAGACCAAGATCTTTAGAAAGACTATAAACAATGTGTACTCGTTTTGAAACTTCTGTGTTTTCGAGTTTCTTGTCTTTCAAGACATCCATTACACTTATAAACTGTTCAAAACCGAACATTGTGCCTGAATAAATCTCATCACTAATGAGATGAATGTTCTTGGAAGTAATGAAGTCAACGAGAAGGTTAAGTTCACGTCTAGTCAACGCTGTGCCAAGTGGATTAGATGGATTCGTAACAAGAACTCCTTTGACTTTTAGATCAAGTTTCTGAGCTTGTTGGTAAGCTTGTTGTAAAGCTGATTCTGTGATTTGAAAGCCATTAGAGCTTGAGCAATGAATGGGTACTATCTCAGCTCCAGTTCTCCATTTAAGATCTCTATCAAATCTGTAAGATCACAAAAGAAAAAGCCTAAACGTAAGCATATAGGTTTTAGACTTGTAATCCAAGTAAAGTGAGATTAGGGTTAGGATTGTAATATTACCCTGGATAATAAGGAGTAGGCAAAAGAAAAGCATCACCAGGCTCTGCAAGACAAAACATGAGTGTCTCGTTCGCTGAAGTCGAACCAGCTGCTAAAACAATCTTTTTTGGATCAAATGTGACTCGGTTTCCTCTTATCTCTTCCATGAACTCAGCCATAGCCTATAAAGAACAAAAGAGGTTCATGAGAATTAATGAGATTATCTATATATTGTTTATGAACCAATACCAATCATGAGTCCAAATAGAGCAAGAGGAAACTTGCGGCCTATCTTTTATAATTAAAATTTTAGTTTAAGAAACGGCTTTCAGATAAAATATTTTTTTTATTATTTTAAAGTGCAATTTTAAAAATTTTAAGACCATCTTTCATGGATCTAAACAGAATAAGCATGAGTGAGCGGTTTTTTATATATTAAATTTTTAAGTTGAAAAACAGTTCATATGTTTATGAAAAATTGGTTTTGATTGCGCTTTTTAAAATCTCATGATGGAGCCTTGCACATGCATTTTAGGTTAAAAAAAGCTTACTTTCTTGAATTCAGGCATGCCATGATAGTCTTGAAAAAGAGCAAGCTCTTTGAAAATGGATTGACCATTTCTCTTGAGACTAGCTGCATCAGGGTTCTTAACTAACCATGACTCGATTAGATCGAAACATAACTGATTTTCAGCGAGACCCATTTGGATCATTCCATTAGGGTTCTTGATCTCATCATAAGGGTTCTTCTCATACTCTTCCCATCCCAAGAAATAAGATGAGTCTTGTCCATGACCATTGCTTGTCACTTTTGTCGAAAGTTGTTTCATTTTTTCTTCTTCTTATGTTTTGGATGAAGAGAGAAAGAGACTAGTATGAGAAGAGAGAGAGAGAGAGAAAGAGACAGATCTTGAATTAGGGTTTAAGTTGGAGAAGAGTGAGATATGGTTTGGAGAAGTGATTGATATGTTGAGTAATATATATAGAGACGACATTTTTATCACAAAAGAAAAAAGTTTGACAACATGAACATAATTTAAAGTGAATATTCGTTAAGACATGTGAAAGAACTTCTTTTTAATTGTATTTTAATACGTACGTACTTTAACAAAACAAAACAAAAAAGTATTTAAATACGTCTCTCTAATAATCAATCAGCTATTATTTGATGAAAATGAACATTTAATATATCTTCCAATAGTTCTTTTGTATTATTTGAAAATAAGAGTGATTCATTATTGAATTTCTATTTATCATTGCATTCACACATACAACAATGAAATCTTAGTATTGGATTTTTTTTTCTTTCAAAAAATTGATAAACCCAATTCTATTAACATGTACAATGGAATGACACATTTTGGATTTGAGTATATATTATAAACTATATTTTTCTAAATTAATTGTGACGAGAAAAAAAGTGATATATATTTAATACATTTAAATAATTAGTCTTTACGCGTTTGTATGGAACCAAATAAAATTTGTTTTATTTGTGATAGTGAATTAAATTAATAATCCACTCATGAAAGTAGCTGAAAATAACCGGTCTATGGAGATAGATTAATAATCATGAAAGATTTCCCTTGCCGTAAATTATAGTTAAATGTCAACAGTTTGACTTATAATATTATTAACATAAAATAGAATTGGTAAACGTAAAACTGAAAAATAATGAAAACGTCATAAAAGAAAATGAGAGACAAGTGGGGATCAAATGTAAAACCATACCGACATCAAATTGATTTAGGAAATTGCATTTTCCCATTTGTATTTTATTTATACATACAATTTTTTAATAATCGGTTATGGATGGTAATCATGATAAACAAATAAGTATGATAAGGAGGAGTATTTTTGGAATAAACTCCTCATAGTGGTTGAAGGATATATATATATACTTGCACTATACACAAAATAAATGTTATTTTATAAAATATAGTTTTAAATTATAATAACATAAAATTATATTATAATATATATATGAATTCGACTACAAATTTTGAAAAAAAAAACTAATATATGTTTATAACTATATATTATAATAAAACATAATATTTTTAAATATGATTATATATGTAAATAGATTGAGTGTATGAATTTTACATTTATATATTTTATGTTCTTAGTATTTAATAATATATATATATTAAATAAATCAATAATATATAATATATCTATTTTACTTAAATAAAAATTTTAATTTTAACTAATTAATTTATTATGAAACTTTATTTAAATCGAATCAATAGATTTTTGAATATTTTGTGTATACATAATTGTATATCAGTAAATTTATATGATAATATGAATAGTAGATGGAGATTTTTTAGTTGTGTTTGGCTAATAATATATTTTAAAAAATATTATTATCTTTGATGAAAAATTATTATTTGCTCATTCGACTAATGACATATAATGTAATATTTAACAAATATAATGTTAATCGGAGCATCTAGTTCACAACTAAGAGTATCACTATCACGTGGTTAGCATGCACTCTAACTGAGTGGCATGACACATGGATTATAAAAAAAAAAAATATTTTTTAATAAATATTCCTTTTTAAAATATATATATATATATATATATATATATTATGTGGTTTATTGAATTTAGTTTCATCCTAACTATATAATAGTGAAAAAAATAAGAAAGAAATTTTTTTAATAATATAAATCATCCTTTGAAAAAAGCACCATTAATGGGATATAAAATGAATGAATACATCTAATTATCTATTAATTTGAACATATAATAACTAATATATAATCAATCCATTTGAGTTATTATAACCAACAAAATCAGGTGGACGATTTCAAAACCAATATTGGTAGCCGTTAGTTATAACTGATTCTCCAGATTTTAAGTTTGACTCCAACTATTAACTAACTTAACTGGAATATTCTTTTTCTTTGGTAGGTAATATACTTAATACTAGTATATTCATATCTTTTTTATACAATTAATTCTAGTTTATTTAATACAAGTATACAACACTTTTGAATTTTTTATATGATTAATGAGACGTTGAGGATTTCCTCAAATTACTTTAAAAGATTTTAGAAAGCTCAAATTGATTTGATTGGTGCAACCAAAATGGGTCCTCTAATAATAAAACTCTTAATAATGATAGAAATGCAATACGACTAACTGAAAATAGCATGTGAAATGATATTGATGATGATGATGAAGCCATATTTATCGGTGTTTATCATCTTATTATTATTGACTACGTTTTATGAAACAACCAAAAGATATCATATCAACTCATAACGAAATATTTAGATTCCATATTTTGAAGAATCAAATATAGAGTATCATTTGAGTTTTTTTTATTTTACTTGTTATCCTTTATTACATCTTTATTTTTGATTTAAATGTAGTAATGATAATCAAGTCCAGCCTTAATGGAAAGTTGGAGAAGTAAGGGTTTAGAGGTATCAAAAATTAGTTATCATATATATCACAGTTGGTTAAACGTGTCTCTATGAGGATTCTTTGGGATGGGTTTGATCTCCACTTACTAAATGTATAAGCTTAAAAAGCATTATTTTTGTCCTCGATTTTAACCAACATAGATAATAGCATCACATATGAAAAAGTTATTTATATTTTGTTATCGGAATTCAACTACATATAATTGTGCTATTTTACATTATAAAGATTTATTTATGAATTAGATTTTACCTAATTCACCTTGTTGATAAAACAAATATCCAACTATATATGTATATGGAATAGTTTTTTTTATTTTTTTGGGTAGAAATCATAGAGAAGGAAGTAAAGACGTGAGGGGGTGCACATGGAGATGCAGTAGAAATAGGGTTTAAGAAAATGCATGTGATGAAGCATAGGTTATAAGACCCTACCCACCCTAAGTCCCTACACCAAACTACAACATTTTTGTGACAACCATCGTGTTCTTTCTTATGTTTTTCTTAATTTTCCACTATTCTTGTTCCATAAATTTAAAACATAGGTCCCATTTAACACTCTCTCAAAACATGATGATAAGTATTATATTTACTTTATTGTTTTATTTTCTTGAATGTTATTGTATTTATTAGGTTGTGAGTATTCAAACATGGCTCCCTTATAGCAAGATTTATGTGTTGAGAGTTACAACCATCTCTTAAAAATGTTTAGTACATATTCAAAAATTTCTATGTCGTTTTAATCATTTTTCGAGTTTTTTTAATCGTGATTACGATTTCAATAAAAATTAGCTCCTGTAAAAGTTTTATGTGTTTTGTTACGAAAAATATTATTCAAGGATAAGATTTATAAGGTCTTAAACTATGAGATAGAATTTTTTGTATTAAAATGTAGTTATGTACATATATACAAGTTGGTCTTATTCTTGTATTACAATTAGGTTGGTCATATGATCATATATCAAAGCCAATAAATAACAAAACAAAGGGAAAAAAAAAATCCTACCTGCATTGGATACCAAGGTTAACAAACAGTATGGTCAACTGCATTTGTCTCTCCACCATTTTATAAAACCTATGCTTTATTTTTGTTTGTATGTTATTTTTCAGCATATAGTTCAAGTCTTCAAATCAATTATAGATTGGATAAATATTCAGATTTGATTTATTTGGAGAATATAGGCTATTTTAACTAAAAAACGTATAAATAAAAAAATTGAAATCATGTTATATTAAAATCATGGTTGTATGCATATGTGATATGTCTAATGTAACGTGGGCCTGCCATTCTCACAATGCCCACAAAACAATTTATTTAATGTAATGGATTATAGTATTGAGCCTGCAGGCTCATTTAACCAAATCAAATACAAGTGTGGAAGTAAACAGACTCCTTCATAACTTGTAGAGTTGTGTATCAAACCTTAGAAGCTAGAAGATCAACATTCAAAATTCAAGAAATATACCTAACAATTTTATTGGTCAGCAAACATTAACTTATACATCTTGTTCGACTCTACATAATTACAAAATTTATACAAAAAAATTAGATATAAATCAAATCTTATCGATCAAATTTGACCCATAAGCTTTAACTAAACAACATACATTACTTGGTCTCACTAGTTATAGTCTAAAAGGTACTAGAATCTACCCAATAATGTTTTACCTTAAAATCATTATATGACATAAGCTATCTTGAACTAGTGGCTTAGTTTTTGTTTTCTTTGTTGTTTTGTTACGAAATCACGAGTACATTTCAGTTTTTAAAAGAGTTTTGGCCAAACCGTCTATGGATTAATATGAAAAAAAAAGTATAAGCTATTTTATTAACTAGGCAAATTATGAATCAAATACTTGAGAGTAGACTACAATTTTGTAGAATTGTTATTACTTTCTATACTAAAAATGTCAACAATTTTGAGGGATTGTTGTTTTTTTACCATTGGAAGCCTAATTGAGTCCTCTACTTCTTCTTAACTTCTCTACCTGTTTTAGCTTTAGGTTTCTCATCCAAATCCACCACTCCTCTCCTCTTGTACATCTTAAAACTAATCTCTCTCTCAGCTGCCATATCCCTCACTTTGTTTGTAATCTCTACCGCGAATTCTCTATTATAACATTTCTTTAAACCCTTTATAAGTTTAGCAAATGTATCAGGCTGTAACATAACATCCATCTCCATCATTTCAAGACAATAAGAACATGCTTCCTTCACATAACCTTTTGAGAATAAGGCATGGATCCATATTGTCCAAGTGGAAACACTTAGCTCGCATTTGCTTTCACTTGTTATGCATCTCCAAACATCTTCAGCTAATTCAAGTTTCTTATCTCTTAAAAGACTATTAAGTAATGACTTCAAAGTTGTGTATTGAGAAACAGAGAATAGTCCTTGACTTACCATTTCTTTGAAGTGATTGCTAGCTTCTAGTAAACAATCTTGGCTTGTTAATCCATTGATCATGATAACAAATGTATCTACTTCAGGACTTAAACCATTTGCTTCCATTTCGTTCCATAATCGAACAGCTTCACTTACTTCTCCTACCTTACAAGCTAATCTGATGACAATATTGTAAATCTCAAGGCTTATATGCTTCATCTTCTCCATTAACATCAAACACTCTTTGAACTTTCCTTTCTTCTCATGAGCCTCCATGATATGCATATAAGTAAGTTGAGAAGGCATGAGACCTTTCTTTATCATAGCATCTAACAAACTATAACACTTATCGATTTTACCCGATTTGCAAAACCCATTAACCAATGCAGTATAAGTCACAATATCAACCTCATATTCCATCTCAGAAAACACCATCATTGCCTCCTCTAATCTATCTACCTTACACAATTCTTGGATCAAAACAATGTAACAATTTGCATCTGGTTTAAACCCTTTTCTTCTCATGTATTTCAAAAGATCATAAGTATCTGAAAATTTACCAGAAAGAGCATATCCATTAAGCAAGTTAGTGTAAACAACAATATCTGGCTCAAAACCAGCTTCTTTCATCTGAATCAAAACATGTTTAGCTTCCATCATCTTCTTTTCCCTACACCAACCATATAACAATGAAGTGAAATACCGAAGATTTGGCGAAAACCGTAATCTCATATCTTCAAAAAGCTTTGCAGCATCTTTAACATTACCGTTTTTACACAGAGCATCAAGCAAACACTCTAATATATACTCGTCTGGTTTAGACATTTCATCGAACACCTTACATGCTTTCTTCACAATCTCTCCAGAATCAAATCTCCGAACCAAAACAACAAACAATTCCGGTTCAATCAATTGCGGATTCTCTTTTCTCATCTCTTCGATTAAATCCCAAACAGATCCAAATTGTCGCATTTTACTTAGAATTTTCACCATTGATTTGTATACTTCATAGCTATGATTATAACCAGGTCGTTTAGCTGCCCAAACGAAGAATCTGTAACCTAGATTCCCACCATCTCCACAACGATTTAAAACCCGTTCGATTAAACCGGGTCGGAGTTCAATACCCGATTCGTTAAGCGCGAGTTCCAATTTCGGGATCCTAGAATGAAGCTTCCGTAAAATTCTGTAAGCTTTCTCGACGTCACTCGCGAATTCATCGTACTTGGAGCTATTCGTACGCTCCTTGTGACTTTTCTCGAGATGAACTAAGCCAAGACCATTACTTCTCCTGAAATTCTCTTTGACAACTCTAGAAACGTGAAAATTTCTGTGAATTAAAGTAATCTGAGGATGGATTTGTGAAGATGCTAACAAAATTTGGTGATTTTTGAGTAAAAGGTTGATTATCTGAGAGAATCTACACATCTCGTTAATGGCAGTTTTTTTCCCTCCGTTTTCTCGCGTTTTGTTGCCCGCCATTGGCATTAAGAAGTCAAAACGTAGTCGTATCTTAAATGGGCCGGATAATTAGTGGGCTGAAAATAAAAATGTGAAACCTTAGTTAGCAAATAAGTGAATATGTGAAGTAATTAAAGGCTTAATTAGCTAATCAATGAATCAATTATTCCAAAATTCCTATTAAATTTAAAATCTAAACCCAAATTGTTGTTCTAAAATTCAATTTTTATATTTATAATATTTTAGTACTATTTTTATAACATGAAATTTTTTTCTTTCGTTATAAAAGTCTTTAGGGAAAAAACTTTAAAGGGCTCAGACACGCACAAATAATAAACATCATGAAAGATTACTACAAGAGTTTGTTTGGTCCCTCTTGTAAATTTTCAGCATCGAGAAATGTTAAGATGTTGTCATCATCGCCTCTATAAATGCAATTTAGTTTCACTTACAAAACCTATTATATTTGGGCCTTTGTGGACTTTATGATAATTCGATAATGATACATATTAGTTTTTGCTCTCGGAGTATTTGATAATAAGTAATAACTATCTTGTCCATATTTATGATTTTATCATCGATTATGATTTAATAATTTTGATTAATAGTTTACAATCTTATTTAGTTGTCCTCAGGTTCTTCAGTAGTTAATAGTTTTGCCCTTTAATCATTTGGACAAAACTTGGTACAAGTTCACTTAGCTTTACCTTAGTACAATCTTATAAAATTCTCAAATCTTGCCAATCTAAATATAATAAAAAAATTATAAAAAAAGCTAAACTTGTAAAGATTTGAGAAAAAAGAATTGAGATTAAGGAAGAGAGCTCATATTCTATGGGTGTATAATGAGTCTATCATGCCCAAAAATGAGCATATCAGAGTTTTTGATTCTTGTGTTTTATAATCACAGCTCTCTTCTCCTAATCGAACTTTTTTATAAACCATGAATTTTCATAAAATCGGATACACAAAGAGGGAAAGACGAGAGAGTCTTAGTAAAAACCGAAAAAGAATGAAAATATGAATGTAAAGAAGTAAGAAGAAAATAGAACTGAAATTAAGGAGGTGGCTCTTTCTTATAAATGTTGAGAGTGTGAAAGAATGGCTCTTTATAAGCTAGATGATCGTGGTTTCCTAGGGTTTCTTTGGGTTTTATGGGCTTTTAGCTATATGAATATATACTTTAATGGGCACAATGTTTAGGCCTCATTAGTTTATTGTTGTGATTAAATTTATGAAAGTCTTAAGAATGCTAAATGATATTTTTGGGGCTTAATACTCTACTAGGGTCTTTTTAAAACAATATTAAAAAAACATTTTGGGGTTAGGGGTTTATATTTTGGGTTTTTGGGTTTAGGGTTTATGTTTTGGGGTTTAGGGTTTATGTTTTGGGGTTTATGATTTATATTTTGGGGTTTAGGGTTTATATTTTAGGGTTTATGGTTTATATTTGGGTTAGGATTTAGGGTTTGGGGTTTATATTTTGAGGTTTAGGGTTTTTATTTTGGGGTTTAGGGTTTTTATTTTAGGGTTAGGGTTTATATTTTTGGGTTTAGGGTTTATATATTGGGGTTTAGGGTTTAGGGTTTAGGGTTTATATTTTGGATTTAGTTATATTTTAGGGTTTATGGTTATATTTGTGTTAGGGTTTAGGGTTTATATTTTGAGGTTTAGGGTTTATATTTTGGGGTTTAGGGTTTATATTTTGGGGTTAGGGTTTATATTTTGGGGTTTAGAGTTTATATTTTCGGGTTTAGGGTTTAGGGTTTATATTTTTGGGGTTTAGGATTTATATTTTGAGGTTTAGGGTTTTTATTTTAGGGTTTGTGGTTATATTTAAGTTAGGGTTTAGGGTTTATATTTTGGGGTTTAGGGTTTATATTTGAGGTTTAGGGTTTATATTTTGGGGTTTAGGGTTTATATTTTGGGGTTAGGGTTTATTTTTTAGGGTTTATGGTTTATATTTGGGTTATGATTTAGGGTTTGGGGTTTATATTTTGAGGTTTAGGGTTTTTATTTTGGGGTTTAGGGTTTTTATTTTAGGGTTAGGGTTTTTATTTAGGGGTTTAGGGTTTATATTTGAGGTTTAGGGTTTATATTTTGGGGTTTAAGGTTTATATTTTGGGGTTTAGGGTTTATATTTTGGGGTTTAGGATTTATATTTTGGGTTTAGTGTTTGTTTTTTAGGGTTTATGGTTTATATTTGGGTTAGGATTTAGGGTTTGGGGTTTATATTTTGAGGTTTAGGGTTTCTATTTTAGGGTTATGGTTTATATTTTGGGGTTTGAGGTTTATATTTTGGGGTTTAGGGTTTAGGGTTTTGGGTTAGGGGTTAGGGTTTTCGGTTTATATTTTGAGGTTTAGGGTTTATATTTTGGGGTTTAGGATTTATATTTTGGGGTTAGGGTTTATATTTTGGGGGTTTAGGGTTATATTTTGGGGTTTAGGGTTATATTTTGAGATTTAGGGTTTATATTTTGGGGTTTAGGGTTTATATTTTAGGGTTAGGGTTTATATTTTTTGTTTAGGATTTATGTTTTGGGGTTTAGGATTTATATTTTGGGGTTTATAATTTATATTTTGGGGTTAAGCATTTAATTTAATGTTTTTTTATTAAACTTAGGTGGCAAAATGATTGGTGTAAATGAGTGAGATGAATTTAAGAATTCACCATGGGGGTGAACCCAAGTTTTGTCCTTATTTTTTGAAGAGCAAGTGATATTCTTTATTAGTTTTGATAATATGTGAATTTAATACCAAAATTTGGAACGTTACAAGTGTTTTCGTTGAAAATGGTTTCTAAATAGCCCCAAAAAATATAAAAAGTTTAAGAGAAATATGGTGAAGATTGAAATTCAACGCAAGCAACTAATGAGAAGAAAATCATAGTGAAAGCATCAGTAAGCGTCCATGTGAATTCTAGATAGGATGACATCTTTGACACATCTATCAATTTGTTGGAAAAGAACATGAGGAGAAAGAAGATTCGTTTCATTAATCAGCAAGTTCCGAGCTCGCCAAAGGTAGTATATCCTCGTTTGTGCTGCTATCTTTTTTAGGAGGACTTGGTTTTGAATGTGGAGGTGCTTAGCCATGTCCTGAGAGAACTCATGTCCGCAAATGTGTGCCCAAAGATTCTTAATCTAGAGAGAGTGATTGTAAATCGAAAGTAGAGGAATAAGAGTACTTTTGTTTCAGCATAGATGTTGCAAATTGGACACATATCACTTGCCAAGAGTCCCCTTGGTTTGGGCTTAACTCGGACAGGGATCCTATCAAGGTGAGTTAGCCATAAGTTGAAGGCGTGTCTAGGGACATAACTCTTAAACCACACTGTTGTGCACCATGCTTGAGGCGGTGCTCGTGGTCTAAGGTCTTGCCATGTAAGCGAAGCCGAGAATGCTCCAGTTGCATTGGAGGTGCACCAAGAGTAAGCATCTAGTCTGTTAGTAGGGGTTGGTGTGGTTGTGTGAAGCAGAGCATTGCGTAGAGTTTGGAAAGCCTGGCTGGCGGTGCGGGCTGAAGGGAGTCTCCAGCTCCTCCCCCTGACTCCTTCCGAGACTTTTGCTCCAAGGGGTACACTAATTTGCAAAGGCCCAAAAACAAGATTTAAGTTAATAAGAAAGCCACATGGTAGCCAAGTATCGTACTAGAAGCTTGTTGACATTCCATTCCCAATGGTGCACTTGAAAAAGCGATGTACTAGAGATCTTAGGTGTAGAATTGTTTGCTAAATCCATGATTCTGCTTGTTTTGGTTCAATTTCCAAAAGAACTTCCTTTAAGTCTTTGAATTTCATTTCAGGTTACCCATATGAACTCCAGCTTGGATACCTGGAAGGCTGGAACCAAAGCCGTTTTAATATCAGTGTTTTATTTCAAACACAGAAGTTTCTAAGACCAAGTCCTCCTTCCTCTTCGGGAAGGCATATTTGTCCCCAATTTACTCTAGTTCCTCCACTTTTGTTTGAGTTTCTTGTCCACAGAAAGCTACAACACATGTTCTCAATGATTTTTAAGCAACCCTTGAGAAGAATAAACGCCTCCATCCAGAAATTAAGGGTGTTGGTGATAACCGACTGTAAGAGCTGCAATCGTCTTGTGAATGATAAAGTTTTAGTAGACCAACGGTTAAAACGAGAATTAAGAGAGTAAAATAGGAGAGAGAAGTTTGATTTTCTTAACCTTTTTTGCATTAGTGCCAGTCCCATATACCAGAAAGGGAAGTTTCCTATTGGTAGACCAAGTTGCTGGGCCAGAAGATCTATTCCTGCGGAAGGTCTTGTATAGTAATGAGTGATTTTTTGAATGTTCACTTGGAGCTCAGAGATCCTGTAAAAAGTAGTTAGCGTGTATGAGATGCATGTGAGAGAATCACTGTTTCCATCAAAGAAGATTATCACGTCATCTACAAAAGTAAGGTGCGAGATGTGCTGGGCCTTGGCTTTCGGGTGATACTTGATAGTGCATGATTGAAAATTTTCTTTGAGGAGTTTGGAGAGGGATTTCATAGCTATTATGAATAGGTATGATGAAAGGGGATCTCCTCGCCGAACTCCCCTTTTTCTTTTGAAGTAACGACAGAGACTTTTGTTAACGTTGATGGAGAAGCTTAGAGTTGAGATGCATTGGTGAGTCGAGGTTATGAAAATATGAGGTAAGTTGAGTACTATTAGAGACTGGATCACAAAATCCCATTGGAGAAAATCAAAGGCTTTCTTCAAGTCTACCTTTAGCATGACCCTTGGGAAGATATTCTGGCGATGAAATCCTTTCACAAGTTGTGTTACTAGATGAACATTCTCTAGGAGAAGACACCCTTAGGCGAAGGCAGATTGCGAAGAGGAGATCATGTTGGGAGACAAGCATGATCTCTAATTCTCTTCTTTTATTATTTTATTTATCAAGTTTTATAGTAAACAAAAATATGACATTATCTTTAATTCTTTAATTTAGTAAAATCATCTTTTGAATGATGTATTTTGAATGCTTGCAGCATGTTGGATTGGAGGTGTCTTGCAATGGTATCTTGAATGTCTATTTCTTTTGGTATTTTCAAAAGTCGACTTTGTAATTAGTTTAATTCTTATGACATGTTTATGTTTGTATTAGCACTTTCGTTTTAGATTTGTATTTTTTTTGTTTTCTGTGTATCGATCTTTGATTATTAAGATTTCAAATTCTGATAAGTAAAATATGTGGATTATGATGTTTCTTTTATTTTATAGAACTCTTTCGATTTAATTTTAATTTTATAAAATAAAATTAAAAAATGATCCATACACTGAACTAACAAAACAACTATTACTTAAATATAAATTATACATCTGCCACCAACTTTTTCAGTTTAGGTATATACAAAATTTAAGATATAGTTGACTTTCTTATATACTTTTCATTTTTAATGGAACTTGATAGAAATAACCAATCAATCACTAAACCAGAAAGTGTATATAAAAAAGAAAAATAAGTATAACTAACTACTACACTCATTAGTGTATACTGCAAATAACCTCACATGAGAATCATTAGGTAAATCTCTTTATACAGATACATCTACCACCAACTTTTTCAATTTATGTATGTAAAATATATTTAAGATATAGTTGACTTCATATGTGATCTATATATTTTCTTGTCAACATTGTATATTATATATATATAAAACTCAAGTTAAGCATATTTATAAAATTTACATGTGCGTGTTTGGTATTATTATGACGTATACATTCTGCAAGATTATATGGCTCAAGTTTCTTTTGAACTTTGATTCTCATCTCATGTTTTTTCTATAAATACCCTTCAAATAAATGTGTCACATATCTCATAAATCTTCCTCCTAAAACTTCACTCAATACATTTCTCATCTCCTTCATAATGGCTAAGTTCAGAACTTTCTTCTTCATCATTGCTCTCATATTCTGTTCTACGTTATCATTTGCATTAGCCCGGTCCACTCCAACTTCTGTTAAACCGGAAGAAATCTCAATCGAGGTTAGCTAAACAGTGATATTTATAATAAATGATATATATGTACATATTTTATTGAATGGATTTATATATATATATATATATATATATATATATA
>OVBE01008673.1:0-16905 GCA_900406425.1 Iberis pinnata | reverse complement strand
TTTGACCTTTTTCACAAAATGTTGGGTCATTCTAGTAAGGGGTAACGTCGAGGGTTAGGTTAGTTATAAAAGCAAAATGATGGGTTACTCTGACTAATTTTCTCTAAAAATATATCCAAAAATTTTCTCTTCCTAATCAAATTGGATATTTTGGATTGCAAATTAGTACGTACAAGTGTCTTAATTTGTTCGTCCACCTTTTGTCCACCCTTTGTTAGTCGCCCACCACTTTTCCACAATTTTCATCTTTTGGCCACTTTTTGTCCATCCTTTGTCCACCATGTAAGTTTATAACCCTAACTGGAGGTTTTTCGGTTCTTCAGATAATTGGATCGGGCCCGGTTCATGTCACTACAGATAATCAATATGCCGACATTCTTACTAAACCACTTGGACCAAAACCTTTCAAGTCTTTGCTCAAGAGAATGTCTTTGTCAAGTATTTTTTTCACTCGGATGCTTCTGTTTCAAAGACTTGAAGAGGTATATTAGATATAGTTAATTAAGCTTGGTTAATTATTGAAGCAAGTCCAAGTTATTAATACGGTTAAATAGTTTGTTTAGTCCGTTAAGTTAAGTGAGCTAGAGTGAGCTTTATAAAGATGGACAATGTTGTACATACTTCTTTAACAAAGATAATGAAAATTCTCTTTTCTTCTTCAATTCATCTTTGTAATACAGTATACACTAGAGACTTTACAATGATAGTATATGGAAGTAGCCGTTATGTACTTATGAAATTTCTATATCTTATAAAATAGTCTTTCTTTCATGTGGTTATCTGAATTGTGATAAAGGATACTTAGTTTGAGTCGATCTTTCAGAAAAGAACAAACGAATAACTTTGCTTAGTTGCTAACAGCTAAAGAGGGTTTAGTTATTCTTTCTATGACAATATACTCGAATGCATGTAAATATAGTAGAGGAAAAACGAACATAACAAGAGAAGATGAAATAAAAATAATTTAGTTCCCTATCGGCATCTGTTAGTATAGTTATTTATAGTTAAATTAGATGCAACTTGTTTCATTTTCAATGTTAGATGACTCTTAATTCTTAAGAAAAGAATCATCAACTTTACTTAGCTGTTTACAACCTAAATTAACAAATTGATCAACTTTTCTTTATGACTATTTAAAAATTCGAAAATGGTATCAGTTAATTGGTTAAAAATCTAACTTCACATATTTTTCCATCGAAATTCGACCAAAACATATTTGCGAAATCCGGCACTCAATTCGTGACAAATATAAAATAAAAAAGAGTATCTAGAAATCCCACTTCACAAGTTAGATGAAGTAATGTAAATGTATATATTATGCATTTTCACACCTCTCATATATCCTTATGCACTCATTCTTTGATACAACCTTTGACAATGGGAAGAATCAATATTCACTTTTGGCACTCTCACGAGAGCGATGAGTATCCAAACTATGATCCATCTACGTTAAGTAAGAAACATAGTACGAGTAATCTTCTTCGTGTACTGAGTTTTTCCGGTTATCCTACAGATATTGTTGGCTTTGATATTTGCGATGAGTGTAGGGAGCCCATTGAGGACATCCATGGATCCGAGTGTGGTTTATGCGAAAAGGAATGGCACCTCAGTTGCATTCCAAGCTCACCAGACGATATAAACCACCCTCACCATCCGTACCACCCTCTCAAACTTCTCATTGATGGTCCACCTGATTACTCCAATGGAAAATGTGATACTTGTCAGCAAAATCTCAAGAACTTTTTCTATCATTGTTCGTTATGCGATTTCAGCATGCATGTGAGGTGCTCTAAGAACCCACCACCATTCATTGTAGATGCCCCGAGATGTCATGAGCATACACTCAACCTTATGGCTAGAAATGATACTTTCACTTGCAACGCTTGTGGTACTCATGGAGAAAGATGCCCTTACGTTTGTGCTCCATGTTCTCTTATGTTCCATATGGATTGTATTCACTACCACACGTCATAAACATCAATCGCCATGATCACAGGATCTCTCATACCTTTTCACCAGGTTTCGGGGATAGGAAATGCCCCATATGTCACAAGAAGATCGATTGGAGGTATGGAGCTTATTCTTGTTCTAAATGTCCTAATTATGTTGTTCACTCAAAATGCGCAACAAGAAATGATGTGTGGGATGGGGAAGAGCTTGAAGGAGTACCTGAAGAATATGTTGATGTTTCGCCATTCAAAGTGATTACAGAAGGAGTAATTAATCATTTCTCACATGAAGAACATAACTTAAGAACCGTTGAAGATGCTAATGAGCTTGACAAAAATAGACGTTGTGAAGCTTGTGCTCATCCTATCTTTTCGGATAAGCATTACACATGTATAGAATGTAGTTTTACTCTACATGAAACATGTGCTAATCATCCTCTTCAAAAAAGACATGGGCTTTGCACAAAGCCGCTTACTCTAATAAGCACAAAAGATGATAACAACAATAACTTCTTTGAGTGTAGTGCTTGTGAAACAGATTCCAACGGTTTCAGGTACACACATGGTGAAACAAAACTAGATATGCGATGTGCATCGATTTCATCTTACTACAATTATGAATGTCATCCACATACTCTCTTTCACTACAACATACGAAAGCACTTGTGGGAATTGTCATAAAGACAGTATCTATGTGTTGAATTGCGTAGAATGTGAGTTCTCATTGTGCTTCAAGTGTGCTACTCTACCCAAGAAGATAAGACACCGATGCGATGACCATTTTCTGTTGTTGCGTTTTGGTGAAAAGGCTAAAGGTAAGTACTGGTGTGAGGTTTGTGAAACCGTTTTAGATTCACAAAAATGGTTTTACACATGCGATGATTGTGGAGTTGTTTGTCATAGTGAATGTGTGCTTGGGGATTATTGGAATGCAAAGCCAGGAGTCATGCATAAGGGAGAGACGTGGACAATGAAATTAGTTTCCAATGATAGTATGTCACGGCCAAAATGTGACTGGTGCGGCTCTCGTTGCCATCGCCCACTTATTGTCAAGCTTTTTTCTGATAACGAAAGTTTTTCTTGTAAGATGACATGTCCCAAGAAGATTGGCGACTATCTTATTTCCTATATATAATGTTTCTCAAATTCACTTTAATGAAAATTTGGTTTTCAGATTGTTAGAGCATCCACAATGGTCTAATCACATAAAGGGTTTTTAAATTTTTTTAATATTATTTTATTACATTAAGATACTTTACTCAAGCTTAGTATAATGTGGCATCCATTGGTAGCTTTTCTAGTTGGTTCTTAAAAATTAATTTTTATTTTTTATTTGAAATATTTGAACATATTTTTTTAAAAATTAAAATATTTGAACATTAATTTTATTAAACTAAAAAATTATTGCATAAATTATTACATATATATATATATATATATATATATACATATTATATATTTAGGATATTTTAGTTTTTCTTTGGGTAATTTTTTTTTTTCGGGTATGTTTTATTTTCGGGTATTTTATTTTTTCTTCAGATAATTTAGTTTTAAAGTATTCCTGCTATTTTCGTTTTTTCGCATTTTTGTATTTTTGGATATTTTTTTGATACTTCATGTCAGAAATATCCGGAACCGACTTATGGAACCGAACCGACAAGAACCAAATTGGAAACGAAACGAATATTAAAAAAGTATCTATTGAGTATTTGAATATAGGATCCGAAGAATCGGAACTGAATCATATATCCGAAAGCCAAAACTTAAAAAAAAAAAAGAACAATAACTCGATAAAAAAAAAGTAACTCCAATAGGTGCCTGATAAGTGGTGTATTAAAACCGAATCTCAAATTTTTTTGGTAAAATCTGAATCTCAAATTTCTCTCTAAAGAATTATTTCTCCTCGATTCTATCTTTCAATTCATTTTATATTATTATTATTATTAAGAATCAGCGATAAAGCTGGTAGTATTGGTCCATCTGAGATTTTTTTTCTTTAAATGATTTATGCGTTTACGTAAATATCATAGAATATAAAATCTAATAAAATTCTTAAAATCTAGGTAAATAATATGTGATAAATATAAAATAGAAAATATTATGGAGAATGTCATATTCTTTCTTTGGTTTATATGAAATACCATAAATGTAAGGCTTTACAGAAAATGCCATAATCACTCAAAAGCAATGACGATTTTAACCTCCTGACACAAAAGTTAATAACGTTTTACCTTTTTATTTTTAAGATAAAACTTCTCTCTTCTCTCTTTAATCATCTTCTCCAAGAAGCTTTTTGTTTTCTTCTCTCTCCCAATATTCATTATCTCTCTTACACCTTTACCCTCTCTCTTTGCATAGTGTTGAGTTTAGATTTCACAAAGAGAATCAAAGAAGTATCAATTGATTATGTTGATTGCATCTTTTGATTTTGTAGAGAGAAATTTTACATATACAACAAATTTATACTAGGAGTCATTACGCCGAAAAGCTTCACATGTTTGTTTGAAGTTCAAGCGCTTCGCCAGCTTCTGACGTGTACGATGACCGCGAGCAAGCTTCAACAGAACATTAAATCTTATGTATTCTTTTGGACTTTGTGGAGCTAGCTTTGAAAGAATCTTTTCATAATGGGAAGAGGAAGGAGAAGTGGAAGATGAAGGATGTACAATCTGAAAAGTCAAAGTGATTGAAAAGTCAAATGTTTGTCCACTAGGAGAGCATGGACAAGAATACAAATGGTGGAGATGATGGAGATGATGGACCATTGCAACTCTTGTCCAATAGGAAGTTTCTTGTTATTCTTGTTTATAAATTTCGAATCAAGTGGTCTATTATCTTCTTGTCAATTAATAGATAACTTACATCTTCAATACTGATAGCTATAAGTTTGTCCACCACATCTATCTGATATTCCATGTCCACTTAGTCCACCGTCACAATGTTTTCCATAAAATATCCCCACACTAAATATCCCCACATTGAAGATGTTGTCCATTAATAGATAACTTACATCTTCATACGGATCCCATTGTGTTTGGTATTTAGTGTTTATTCGCTCTCTCCTGATGTCGAAATCGTGATCCCCACAACCGTCATACCAATATTCTCTATCTTCGTCGGTGTCCAACTGTGCAAACTCACTTTCATTACTGCCACTAACATGTTCTTTTCTAACGCGTTGTCGTTTACCTCCACGCACATCGACTTCTTGTCCATCATTTAATATATCTTGTCCACAATTAAATTTTTCTTCGCCTACATTATGTGTTTGTCCACCATCTTTATTTTCTTATCCACAAAACATTTTCGAATGTCCACACACTGTCCTTGTTTCGATGCATTTGAGTTTCTGTCCACTCAAGATATCTCATGGTCCACATTTACTTTTTTCTTTGACTACATCATGTGTTTGTCCACCTTCTTTGTTTTCTTGTCCACTAACCATTTTAGAATGTCCACATCATGCATGTCTCGATGAAGTTTGATTTCTGTCCACTCAGATTAACTTGTTGTCATCTACATCCACCCCACTTGTTCTTTTCCTTCTTGATGTCGTTTTCTGTCCACACAACTCTGCATCGTGTCCATCAATATCTTCAGCTTGTCCACCGGCATTTTCGTCTCGTCCATTCACATTACTCTCTTCTTCTACATTATTTTCCCCAATATCCAAACCAATTTCTGATTCTACGTGGCTTCGTTTATGTCCAAAAACTTTGCATTTTTGAGATATAAACCAAACATTGATTGTAGAGATTTAAACTACAATTTAAAACATAAAAAACAAAAACAAAAATACATTTATAAATCTTACATGCCACTAAATCTTAAGAATCCCACTTTGAAGCTTTTACAAGAGCAATTTCCATTAATGTGTACATAATTAAAGTGAGCTTCTTGGTAATCATTGGTTGATTGTGTCTTGTCATAATTAATTGTAATAAAGTCTCATTAAATGTGCTAATGTGCGCTCGCATCATCAAGTTTGGCAAAAGTATATTTGACTTTTTCTCAATGACACAATACTATAAATAGATAATATAAATTTTGTGTTTTATGGCATATCTTATAATAGCTAAAGCATTTATGGTATTTTCAAAAATAAACTCTATAAAATATGCCCATCTCTAACGCGTCTAACTTTTATTAATGCAGTAATAAAAAAATATAAATAAAAAAACCATGTAGTCGACGTAAAAAAAAAAAAAAAAACCTTGTAATCTAAGTTCATAATATTCAGAAATCAAAATTTGATATCGAATAGTGGTTCGGTGATGATGGCTATGGAACTTTCGTCTGATTTGGTAGAGGAGATACTCTCGTGGGTTCCTGCTAAATCTCTTGTACTATTGAAATACACTTGCAAGCATTGGCAAACCCTAATTTCAGATTCCAGATTCGTCAAGAAGCACTTTTCTCACATGCTTGGCCGTGAGCAACAATTCTCATTCTTCAACAACTTATCCAAATCCGAAGCTTCTCTTCCATTGTCTTCCCCAATTTTATCTCTTGGTATCGACGAAATCGACAAACCTGATCTCAATATTGAGTATTTTGAACCTCTTCATACTTCAAATCTATTGGTACAAAGCATGTATCATTGTGATGGTCTATTGCTATTCGACATGAAAACACATCCTTTAGTTTTCAAATCAGAGCTTTTAGTTATGAACCCTTTGTTGAAACAAGCAAGATGATCAAATGTGGCTATGACTTTAATTATGCAAAACATACTTATGGTCTTGGATACATTGCTCATCAATCATCATCAAGTTACAATGATTACAAAATGGTTAGGTTAAGTTGTGGAGCTTATGATTCAAGAGCTGAAGTCTACGATTTCGTATCTGATTGCTGGAAATTTGTTGTTGTTGATAAAAGCTTTGATGGGTTCTTAGAATTGCCAGAGTCTAGTGTATGTTTAAGAGGAACTCCTTATTGGATAGGAAGTACAGATGGTAAAACATTTTCGACGATCCTGAAATTCGATTTCTCGAAAGAGAGATTTGAGACCTTGTCACTTCCTCCTTCATCCAAGAATAAATCATCTAAGTATGAAAATTCTCTTACTTTAGGGGTTTACAAAGGAGATAAACTGTCTTTATTACATAAATCTCGTGTAACAGGTCAGACACATTTATGGGTAATGAAGAAGCATTGTTGGATCAAGCTGATGACAGTTTGTATACCTGAAATTTGTATGTGTCATCAGTATTCAAGTTACTTTGTTGGGAGAAATGGTAAAATTGTGCTATCGATTCGTAAAGCATGTTCTTTGGAAGTTCACATTGTGGGAAAGGAGAGTGAAGGGCAAGCTTTTGTATATGATTCAATGGATCCTACAATGGGTGGTTCTGGTTGCTACTATGTTCCGAGCTTGCTTCCTGTTCCATGTCTTTCTGTGGCCAAAAGAAGAAAAATTTTTATTTCCTAACAAGAAAAGATTTCTGATGATGGATTCCAGAAGAGTGATGATATAATATTTTTATATCTTGTGGGGTTGTTTCAACTTTTTTTTTGTCTTATGATTTTATTTTTTTCATATGAAATGAGGTATTTGAAAAGTATATGCTGCTATCATCTTTTTTGTTTCTTTTGAGTGGCTTAGTTCATGTTGTTCTTGTTAATTCTGAAAAAGGAAGGCAAAAAATTCACTGGTTTATGTTCTTCTCTGATCATGATGCAGCCTCCACCACCTTGATGCATCCTAATTCGGATCAATGGTGCAATGTGTTTATGTATTTAAAAAGTAGTCCATCTTTGGTAGCAGATGGTATAGTTGTGGGTGAGGTTAAGCTCAATTGAACCAAACCTCCGTATAGTCCACACTCGTTTGTTGAAGAAGCCTTAATTAGTCTCATATAAATGTTCTTACTTTGCAATTCTTGAGGAACATTATTATAAGAAAGACATAACGAGTGCATTAGTTGCAGGTGGGGGACTTAATTAAACAATATGTAATTTCACCGTATATCGCAAGCTTGTATGTCATGTAATGTTTTATTTTTATTTTAAGAAACTAGATTACATATGATCTATCAATCATTATATTGATGCATCATCCCTCTTGTGTTTCTCATTCCTCTGGCCTCCATCCTGCAATGTTTCCATATTAACCATGTCAATTTTGTTTATGTACACAACACAATGAATTATATACATATGAATATGGTTGTTTCAAATGCAAAGTTTTTAATATGTATTTTCTAGTTGATTCTTATCTTCTTCAATCTATAATATTTTATCTATCAAATACCTACGCTTAAACAAAAAAACACAGACGATCTTTCAGCTTTAGTTGTAACATGTGCAAATATTTAAATTTGTTTGTTATAAATTACACAATATGTTATTAGAAAATCTTTGTAAATCCTATCATATATTAGAATTATTCAAAGGTTATAATACATTTAAAAATGGATTATGTAAAGATTTTTTATCTATTAAAAAATAAAATATGTAACTTTGAGATTTTTGTAACAAAAATATGTTTACAACTCTTATATTTATTTTCAAGTATTTCTTAGTATAATTAATAAAACAAACTCATATATATACAATAAATATTATAATACCCAATATAACCAAAATAATATAAGATATAATTATGAGTATAAGAGTCAATAATATGTGTCATCAATTTTTTATTTTATTTATTCATTTATTGATAAAAAAATATTATATAACTATAATTTAAAATAATTTTGCTATTACAAAATTCATTTTCGACATAGCATCAGATATCAGATTTTAATTTATTAGACATCTTTTCTAAACCTAAAAACACATAAGCACATTAGTCACTAATTAAGTTGAGTTTTCTATAAGAATATGAGACAGAGAAATGTTTAAGTGAAAAACAAAAAATTGTATTATAATTTTTTGGTCAGTTATTTTTTCTTTTTTCTTTTTGTCATATTAATCTTTGGACCACAATAGGCCCAATAACTCATATTTCATAAATAGGAGCAAATGCACTCGCTATGCGAGCGGTCAGCTTTGATCTCTGGTCTGGTAACTAGGCAGCAGAGGCGGCACACCACTAGGCCACTTGCTCTTTATTTTGGTCAGTTATTTAACACGATAACATATCAATTAATAAAATTCAATGTAATATAAGAAGAGATGCTTACTGTGATGATGTAGATTGAGAATTAGGTTGTATGTGGCATTTTCTTTTGCATCCATCTTCGCATTCTTTTTGAGGTTTAAAAAGGGCACCACACTCGAACATGCACTTAGACCAGCAAGAAAGTCCTTCTACCTCCCTCAAAGAAGACACTGCTATTGCCACCACCATCATTAATACAATGCACTTCTTCATACTCATTTTTCTCAAGTTTTGTCTCTGATTTTCTTATAAAATGTTATGTATATGTTCAATGAGATGTTTTTGTTTCTATATATATAGATGTGCAAAATCTTGGTTTATGTATACTTAATTATGATACATTATTTTTAGGTCATGATATTAAAGGGATTTTAAATTTTAAAGTTGAGATTAATTTTGATAGATTTGATTAAATTTTAAAGATGATACACTTATTAAGTTTATAGATAGTCTAACATATTAATTTTTTAAATCCCCCAATAGTATATATTTATTATTATTATTATTATTATTATTATTATTATTATTATTATTATTATTATTATTATTATTATTATTATTATTATTATTTAATACTATTGATTTAAAGGAAAAAGAGAACTTTATAGTAACAAGAGATTGCAAATGAGAATCTAAACGCCATCAAAGTAATAACTTTATATATAATTTACTAACAATACTAGAATACATATACCATTATTAGCAAAATTCAAAATATTAAAATCTTCTAAGTTCCCTTTCAACTTTCATAAGCCACTTGTACGTTGTGCATACTTGATTTATAAAAAGAAAGATATTATCTTAATTAGTTCTTTGCGTTTTGCAAAGTAGTTATTTATTAAAATTGGGGAATATATTTGATAAGAGAAATTGAAAAGGAGCTTCAAATTTAGGGGCTAACTATTTAATAGTTTTAAAATAATATGCCCTAGCTTTTTACTTTTTTAAAAAGTTGTTTAAAATTTAAAAGATGTGACTTACAAGAAATAAAAGTCATGAATTGCTAACTTTTAAGAAATCTAACGTATCATAACTAAAAGTCTAAAAAAATGGCTATGAGAAATTTATGAAACACTTATAAGACTTTTAAATTATAAAAACATGATTGGTAAAATTTAGACTTTAACTTCTTTCTTAAAAATAACAGTCACTACAGCATTATACAATCAACCCCTAAATCTCTTAAATTTTGTTATCACAAGTGACTTTAGACTTAATATCATGACATTTATTTTTAGATAAACCGTCAAACTTTTTGTAAAACTGATTATATATTCTATAGTGTAATCTGCTAATCACATCTACTATGTATTTAGGGGGAATAAATTCGAAGTAACATGTAGTTTTTTGTTATATATTTGTAGAAAATTTGGTATTCTTTGAGTTGTTTGAAGGTTTCTTCACACTTTTCATCCCATTCAACTTGTTGCTCCCTTCAATATTAGATCAAAAGGGAGAAATTTTTTGTCAACCTATATACGAATCTATTGAGGTGGCGATGCAGCCAGTAAGTCTTTGGACCTCAATAGCTTTTTGGGCAATAAGAGTTGAGTATTGTTGATATCTTCTTTGGGTTCGCGCCCCGATGCCCCGCTGAATTACAACATAGCCGATAAATTTTTCATAGATTATATCAAATGTACGTACTACAAGAAAATAAGGGTTTTCTCACGAAAAAGTCCGTCAAAAGCCCGTTAGAAACAAGGGTTTTCGAAATAACGGATTTGATCTATTAGTTTTAGATGATCGATAATGAAATCCGGTCAGTAATTCATCAGCACTATTAATGGATTATTAATGGAAACTTACTGACGGAAGTTTGACAACGATTATCCATCAGTAAATTCATCATTAGTAATCCGTCAATATTAACCCGTAAGTATTTTTTCAGTTTAAGTGACAAAATTACTAACATATTTGTTGTTATGCTTGTCACTAATTACTTACGTAATTAGTGACGAATTAGAAAAAATTAAAAATTAAATATTTATTCATTGATTAATAATTAATAAAAATAAAAATAAAATTTCAAATTTCAATAAAAATAAAATTCCAAATATTTACAAAATTAACAATCTAAATATTCATAAAATCTTAAAATAGTTATAAAATTAGAAAGACAAATATATCAACTGTCCGAAATGTTGGCTCATCTGAGTCATAAACTTATCCATCTTAGCTTGCATCTGAGCTGCAAGCTCAGCCTGCATATGTTTTTCCTGAGCTAGGATCTGAGCATCGCGCTCCGCTTGTCCAGCGTACATATCAACCATTTTCTTCTGCATGTCCGCCAATGATGCGTCCTTTCTCCTAAACTCCCCATCTATGATAGGATCCCTCGTTGCTCAGGATCCCGATCTTGGAAAGAAATAGTCGGCCATGTTCCTGAACTCGAACATGCGGCCCTTGGACTTCTTCGTGGTCTAGAAAAAATAGAAAAAATATTGTATTAGTATAACTAATATGCAATAGCATGTAATTAAATGTAATATTACTTACTTGAGTCAATATATCATACTGCGTCTCCAAGGGGATGTCACCATCATCCGGGTTTTGCTAAGTAGCTCGCATGTCTTCGAGATATTTTTTAGATGTCTCTACCAACTCACGAGCAAGCGAGTCCTAGATTTCTCTGGTCTTCTTGTTTGTGTTGAGATCCTATATAATCTCAATGGGCGACGACTGCTGATCAGTCTTACGCCACTATTTAAAATTAAAAGTTTAAATTTATATAGTTTTGATTTTAATAAAAAATTTACTATATTAAGAGTTAAGTTATACCAGATTAAACTCCTAGGTGAGCGAATTCTTGGCACCGGAGTTGGTAGTCAAGATCCTCCTACCATCATGTTCGATGTACGGTTCTTCTTTTTCTTTTTGAGATAAAGATTGAGTCTCTTCTTTACCTCCAATACTCTACGAACTCTTTTAGGAGCGCCTCGGGCATTCTTTTGTGTTTTTTTGCTTTCGTGAACCACATATCCTTCCACCCATAAAAGGGGTTGGTGTAAATCTTGTCTGCTTTTCTCTTGAACTCCTTTCGTACTATAGCAGTAATGGCAGGGTTCTAATTGAATTCTTGCTATATTATTAAAATTTTTAATTTTAGTAAGTATATATTTAAGTTAAGATTGTTAAATTGATTTTTTAAGAAAATAATATATATATTTCTTACCACGAAATAGTAAAGTCAAAACTCCTTACCGTCGTCCGACATGTCATTGAAAAGATTGTGCACCATTCTCATGATGCACTTCGTGATATCATTATTTGAAGCCGGAAATCACGTCGTCGCGGCATCGCCTTATGGATCCAAAACCGACAACCGCTCATGTTCCGATTGGACCAAAAGATCATCTGACGTCAACCGCTGCAGAAGTGGTGCCACATGAGGTGGTTGGGGTGCTTGAGAACCAGGAGATAATGAAGGCGCTGAAGGTGTAAACGAAGGCATCGGTACCGAGAAGGACCCTCCTACATCAAAGATTGATCTAAAATGACCGTAGTTACTGATATTACGGTCATGTTTAATTAATGTTAGTATCAAAATTATATAATTTTAAATATATATAATTTAATCTTATACTTTAATATAAACACATGAAATATATACAAATTACAAATATAATGTAAATCTTATACTTTAATTTGATCTTTTTAAAAAAATGATTATACTTTAAATTTTACAATTTTAATCCAAATATCATACTTTAAATTTTATACTCTTGATTTAAAATTTTTTATTTTTTATTTTAATCTAAATATTATACTTTATTTTTAAAAATTTTAAAATTAATACTCATGAAAGATCTAAATCATCAAATATTTCAATCCAACATATTTTAAATCATAAAACATCTAAAATCATCAAATTTTTAAACCCTAATTATCCAGAAACACAAAATTTACAAAATGCTAAACATTTCGAATTATCCAATCCATTCCATATCATCGTTACATAACAATCTAACAATCAACACAAACTAAACAACACATTTAAAACCTAATCTAACAATTCTAAATCCATACAAAATCCTGAAACTTTCCAAAACCCTAAACTAACACATAAATCCTAAACTAACCGTTCAAATCCATCCAAATCAACACAATCAACATAAATCTACTTAATAAAACTTACAAGACACTTGGATTACTCATTTATCGGTTGGAAATGGAGGATTGAGAGAGATTCTTCCGACTTTCTTTAGTTCTTTCGCTGAAAAAATGAAGAAGAAGAGTATGGTTTTTGCATATATAATCGCCAATACTTGGTGAGATGATGTATAATATCTCTTATATTGTAAATTGAACTACAGACCTCGTAAATCCAATTCATGGGGTTGTATATTACTAGCCCAAAGCTTTTTGCATTTTGAAATGTAGTTTTTTTACTAAAGTTGGACAATACAAGTGATAAAAGAAACTAAAAAGAAGCTTTGTATTTAGATCTCTTAATTTTCTTATCACAAATAAATTTAGGCTTACTATCACAAAAAAACCTCCATCTTTCTACAAACATAAATTCTAGCAGGAAAATGGTCAAACAATTAGTATCGTGCTTTTTCATACTTGAACTTTAAACTAGTGCTTAAAACTTTCTAAACTATTTTTTAAGATTATTTTGATCATAAACATTATTAACAGTGCTAAAATATGTATTAAGTTTAATGGGAAAATGGTCAATTCATACCCAAACAATTCGTATTGTGCTTTTTCTTACATGAACTTTAAGCCAGTGCCTAAACCATCATACACTTTAAAAAAAAGATAATTTTGATCATAAACATTATTAATTGTGCTGAAATATGTATAATGTCCATACCCAACTTATTATCTCCTTCAAATATAATAGATTGATAACCCAAACTCCATACTGTTTGTAGTGTAAGAAGTAATCCATAACTTTCACATTCCAATATCGTTGGACGTTTCTTCGCTGTAAACATTCCACAATGCAACATAATTCCATCATAATTACGAATGAGCCATCCACATCCAAGCTGATCATTATCCGGGTTTGCAGAAATATCGACATTGCACTTTACAGAACCACTGGGAGGACGAATCCAACGAGACCGTACAGGAACAGGGGAGGCAAAAACTGATGTAGAGTCCAAATAATGTGTCCATTTAGCCAAGTCTTGTAAAACAATATTGTGTACCTTCTGCAGTGTTTGGTCCTCTTGCTTGAAAACCAATAAATTACGAGATTTCTACAATCTCCATATCAGGAACAAGTAATGATGTTGAACAGTTTCAGAGCTATCTTGTATCCCAAATAGCCAATGCAATAATCCTGTAATGCTCATAATGAAAGAAGGAATTGGAGTAAGCAACAGACCAAGTCTCCAAGCAGCTCTAGCATGAGGGCATGTAAAAAGAATATGTAAAGTAGACTCAGTCTATTGACCATATCGAGGGCAAGATGTATCGATATTGAGACCACGTCTGTATAAATTAGCCCGAGACGGAATAGCTCAAGAGGCAATAGACCAAATGAAATGACGTAATTTCGAAGGAACTTTCAATTTTCATATATAATGCGCCAGAGTCGTATTGGACTGCAAATGTGGCCTTTTAAATCGAACATCAGCTTGAATAGCTGTATAATAACAGCTTTTTACAGTAAATACCCCCGAAGAAGTATGGTTCCAGATAATTAAATCACCTTTGCAATTGGGAGAAACATAAATTTGAGATATAAGAGGAATATCATCGGCGTGTATAACTTGGCGAAGCAAAGGGACATTCCAATTAGAAGAACCTGGTTGTAAGAACAATGAAACTCCCAGATGTGAAAGTGAAGGGTGAAGCACTCGTGCGGCTCTTGATGGAGTAGTAGGCAACCATGGATCAACACCGATACATATGGATTTCCCATCATCACTACCATGTCGAATCCTTGTTCTCAACATGTCCCTACCCGATAAAAGAGATTGCCACATATATGAAGAATTACGTTTAACAAATGCAGTGAATAAATCCAAGTGAGGCCAATATTTCCCTTTTAACACTTGATACACTAGACTCTCAGGCCTATGATAGATTTTCCAAAAATGATTAGCAAGTAAAGAACGATTGAAGGTATGACAATCCCTAAAACCGATACCTTCTTGTTATTTTGAATAAACCAGTTTCTTCCAAGCAATCCAACTGATTTTTCTATGTGCCTTAACAGAGAATCAATCTCATTGCATAGCTTATAAGGCAGTAGAAAGCAGTCCATATAATACACCGGTAAAACACTTGCCACTGCCTTAATCAACACTTCACGTCCAGCCGGACACATAAATTTGTGTTCCTAGCCCTGAATCCGATCCTGCAAACGTTGAATTATTCCTTGAAAAGCCGAAGTTCGACACTTTCCAATTCTCTCTAGAAAACCAAGATATTTGTCTCCTCCTCCAGTACGACTAGTTTCCAAAATATGAATGACAGATTGGCGTTGATTTTCAAACACACGAGCACCAAAAGTAATACAAGATTTTGTAAAATTAATTCGTTGGCCAGACATTGCTTCATAGTTAGTATATATTTTCTTGAGTTGATAAGCATTAGCAAAATTGGCTCGACAAAAGAACAAAGAATTGTCGACAAACAATAGATGTGTTAAGACCAGAGAAGATCTGCCCAGCTTTATACCTTGAATAAGTCCCTCAGAAGACGCTCTATGAAGCATAAACTAAGAACATTCGCACATAGAATGTATATGTACGGGGATAAAGGATCCCCTTGGTGAATTTGAGGAGAAACTATGCGTCCATAAGGATAACCATTCACCAAGACAGAAAAAGACACTTGATGGATACAAATCATAATCCATTGAATCCAACGAGGATGGAAACCATAATCAATAAGAACTTGTTTGAGAAATGACCATTCCACTCGGTCATAGGCTTTGCTAATGTCCGTTTTGACAGCCATGAAGCAAGAGGAAAGCTTCTTGTTATGTTTCAATGAATGGAAAACTTCATGAGCCAACACAATATTATCGGTGATGAAACGTCCAGGGACAAAGGCTGCCTGTTCGGAAGTGACCAAATTGGGAAGGATAGTCTTAAATCTGTTCACAAGAATCTTCGAGATGATCTTGTAGAAGTATGAGCATAAACTTATCGGACGAAAATCTTCCATCGTACGGGGTGTACCAATCTTGGGAATAAGACACAAGTGACTATGAGACATATTAGGGTCAAGATATCCGAGGTGAGAGAATTTATCAATTTCCTCCTTTAAATGTCCTTTAAATTTCCTCCTTTAAATGTCCTTTTATGTGACCATCAATAATTTTCTTGCGGGTCAATTTCCATCAGAAATACTGACGGGATTTCTGACGGAATATTACTGATGGCTAACGTCCGTCAGAAATCTGTCACAAATTCCATCAGTAAATTTTCCCGACGTAAACTATTCGTTGTTAGCCGTTACCAACAGATAGATTTGATATTTCTGACGGATTTAGCCGTCAGAAATCCGTAAGAAAATTTTCTATATAACCAGAAGACATCCTCTCATTATTTCACACACAAATTCACAAACATAGTTATAAAATGTCTACTTCTCCTTATTTTCGATCATGGATGGATGGTGAGAGGATGAATCCAGAGAAAAAACTTTTGAATGAGGAATATGCGAATGGTGTGATGGAATTCATGGAATTAGCGTGTCGACAACCTCGGGGCAACAGTCTGTTAACATGTTCATGNGAATAATCATCATGTTAGGATAGACATAGTATGTAATCACTTGTATATGAATGGTTTTTTGCCGGGTTATAAGGTTTGGTACTTGTAACACCCCGTTTCCGGTCAAACCCCTTTTGACCAAATTCGAGGTTGTTACGCC